>JASCZW010018205.1:0-15806 GCA_034211315.2 Aedes japonicus
AAAATCAGACAAGTTCTCATAAATTTGGCAACGTTCCCTGAAATCGCGGGAACTCCCAGAGGTTCGGAGAAATTCACCGAAATTTTCCAAAATTCCCAATCAGTCGAAGAAAATTTAAGAATTCTAGAAGTTTAGTGAAGTCCCACAGAATTTTGGAGCAGTTAGCAGAGGTTCGGAGCATCTTCCATCAATTCTAGAAAAATTCCCATCAATTTGAGAAAGTTCCCGAAATTCGGGAAATGTTCCCAGGAATTTTGAGACATTGCCAGAAGTTCACCAGAAATTTTCAAAAATTCCCAAACAGTCGAAACAAATCCAAGAATCCCAGAAGTTTGCTGCAGAATTTTAGAGCAGTTCACAGAAGTTCGGAGAATTTTCCATTAATTTGAGAAGGTTCCCTGAAATCCGGGTTATGTTCCCAAGAAATTTTGAGAAACAACCAGAAAATCGGAGCAGTTCTCAAATTCCCAAAATCCAAGATTCCCAGAAATTTGGTGAAGCTCCCAGAATTTTGGAGCAGTTCGCAGAAATTCGAGGAATTTTCCAACAATTTGAGAAAGTTCCCTGAAATTCGGATAATGTTCCCAGGAATTTTGAGAAATGACCAGAAAATTCGGAGAAGTTCACCGTAATTTTCAGAAAATCCCAAACAGTCGAAAAAAAATCCAAGAATCACAGAAATTTTGTGAAGTTCCCAGAATTTTGGAGCAGTTCACAGAAGTTCGGCGAATTTTCCATCAATTTGAGAAAATTCCCATCAATTTGAGAATGAATTCCCAGAATCCCAGATGTTTGCTGAATTTCGGAGAATTTTTCATTAGTTCCAGAAAATTCACGTAAATTTGTGAAAGTCTCCATCAATTTGAGAATATTCCCTGAACTTCGGGTAATGTTCCCAGGATCTTTGAGAAGTCACCAAAAATCGGAGACAATCGGAATCCCAGAAATTTGGTGAAGTTCCCCGAATTTCGGAGCAGTTCACAGAAGTTCAGAGAATTCGTTCAATTTGAGAAAGTCTCCATCAATTCGAGAAAGTTCCCTGAAATTCGGGTAATGTTCCCAGGAATTTTGAGAAACTACCAGAACATCGGAGAAGTTCACCGAAATTTTCAGAAATTCCCAAACAGTCGAAGAAAACCCAAGAATTCCAGAAATTTGGTGAAGTTCCCAGAACTTCGGAGCATTTCGCAGAAGTTTGGAGAATTTTCCATCAATTTGAGAAAATCTCCATCAATTCGAGAAAGTTTCCTGAAATTCGGGTAATGTTGCCAGGAACTTTGAGAAATTACCAGAAAATCGGAGTAGTCACTAGAGTTTCAGAGAAAATCCTAGAGTACCAGAAATTTGGAGAAACTCCCAGAAATTCGTAGACGTTTCCAGAAATTCAAAGAAATTCCCAAAACTTCGCATAAGTTTTCTATTAAATTTTCATTCAATACTTTCATTACTTGCAAGCGAGAGAGCCTTACAATCGCACGGGGTTCAAATTTAATCCCATCAAGGATCTGTTCAAAGACGTTACGAAGAATCGTGAAACCCAGACCTGCTCCTCTGCTGATGAAATGCCGTACAAAATCCTAACGGAACTAAGAAATGTTAAAATACTCTGAGATTCATTCAATCGCAATCTGCGCTAAGATTCGTTGTAAGAAGATTCTGCCTGATGCAATCGGAGTCCAGAGTAGAAATTGTTCTTTAACAATCTTGAACAAACTTGTAACATTAACCAAATTCCGATATGATGAAATTGGAATCCTTAGCAGAATTTGTTGAGAACCAGCGCTGTAAATAGTAGTTAGTTATAATGAAATGATGCTTTCTGTGCAGAATGCTCAAAGAATCTTATCATGATACGATAAGAATTCCGAATAAGAATTGTTCGGAATCCTAAGAATTCTCTCTCAGAATCCCGTGAAGGTTCCGCTCAAGTGGAAAACAAATTCCGAGCGGGTATTAATGCGATCTTGTAGTTTATTCAGAAAGGCAAGCCTTGTGTAGAGCTCTGTAGAAAAGCAATTCCAATCGACCATTCGGCCAAACGTCTTTATGCCAAACGTCTTCATGCCATCGTTCCAATCCGCATAAAAACCCTTCTCAATTGCAATTGTAATCCATAGAAATTCAAACAGAATCCTGAGCAGTACCCATAACCTGTTTGAAATTACAGGGAAAATCTTTACCATAGCCAATTCAATACACTTAAGGCGATTTTTGGTTCTTCCAGGATGAGATTAGGTTCATTATTTCAATCATTGGAGGCACGTTCTGCTTATCAATGCACCAAGTGATAGGGTGCCAAACGGATTACTCAACTTGCAACTGATCGTTCGATTATTCCCTCAATACTATTTGTGGAAAAAATTAGTTTCCTTCAATTGGCAAACCGGATATTCTTGTTACGACACTGCTAGTCACGCAATGCACGCGTTTTTACAACCTTTGCAAAAAGTTTTAGGAAGTCTTCTTCCCTCACACATCTCATTAGGTCTCTTTCTTTTATCATTGCAAAGCAGGAAATTTTAGCTAACTTTATTGCATTGCTCCGCAACTGCAGCGCACACGAACGAAAGTACACACGCGACACTCGCATTAAAACACTCGTTCATATGTACAAACACACACACACCTGAGAGTCCCAATATATTTCTTCAGCCAAATCCGCAGGGAGGAAAAAAAATCCACACTCATAACATACAGAACTGGTGCAAATTGGCGTGGATGGGAACGGACAGCAGCAACACAATTCGATCCGATCCAACCACCAATGGCAACAATGGCGCGGCGGCAAACAATGTAGGCCCCTCGCTATCACGAGATCGAAACCCTGGGGTGAACCTCGCACATAGGTTTTATAGCACTCGCGAAAAGCATGATGAAACGCTGACTGCAACTGCAACGAGTAAGAAAACCAAACATACAACACATCATCAACATCAAAGTAGGCAACTGACTAGCAACCGGAGGAGCGGAATGTGAGAATGAATGAATGGTGCGGCGACCGGCAGGGTTGCCGGTTGGTCTGATTTTGTTCAAATGAGTATACCCGAAACTTGATCAGAAACTTAATTTCAAATTATGGTGTTATAGTGGAATTGTAGCTATAGAATAATTCTACAACTTTGTTTAACAGTACAGTTCTCTAACTGTAAAATCGAAAATGTTATATTTTCTGTCATATTCGAATGATGTTCAATCGTGAATATCGTTTCAATAATGAGTTACGATTATGATTATGTAATGCTGTTATCTATTGTAGCAAGGTAACTCTCCATTTGATCAGGATGCTATTGTTCGGGCTCCTGTATGAAGGGCCAAAACGTTTGAGCGGACCCGTAAGCAGAGACACTTACGAGAAATCCGCGAAATGAAAACAATAGGGAGAAGGCAGTCCCATGCTCCCATCCAAATCGTTTCAATTGGGTGCCCTGATGGTCCCTCTCTTTCCCCCTTATATGTTATTTAACATTTAGTATAATTTGTACAAAAAACGAAGACGCTAAATTTCAATCTTGAATGATGTACATGGAATTCGAATTACACATTACACAAATTAAATCCAGTGTCATGTAAAAAGCAGCTACAGTAAGTCAATACGAGTTTTGGTTATAATTCAAAGCTAGAAACTGGAGGGATTTCTGAAATAAATGGCTTGTCTTACTACCACTAAATACAATATTTAAATATAATCCAAGACTATTTATAAGCACATGCCAATCTTTCAACCCGTGAATATCATTTGAGTATTCCGATACTTACTCCGATAACTAAGGAGTGTATCGAAAAGTAGTTATAAACATTCGATGCGTTATTACGCATAAACTACTGTATATATTTTTAGCGTGTAAGCGCCATTTGCTTTGTTTACATGTCAAAAATGATTATTCGGTTCATTCATTTCCGTTGATAAAGTTGTATTCAAAATGTCGCGAATTGAATTTGAGACTAAAAAGAAAATTCTGCACACTTGGTGCACCGAAAAGGGTGTTACTTACAACCAGATTGCGAAAAGAGTAAATGTTCACCCGGCAAGTGTAAAACGCATCATCGAAAAGTTTGGTAAGGAGTGCTCCCTCAAGGATTTACCAAGAAGTGGCCGGAAACCCGGCTCCAGCAACCCGATTTGGACCAAAAGTTGTGGATTATATTCAACGGAACAAATCTGCCTCTACTCGCGATCTAGCCAAGAAGTTCAGGACCAGCATCGGAATGATTCAACGAATCAAGCGCAGGAATGACTTGAAGACGTACAAAAAGCAGAAAGTGCCCAAACAAACTCCGGAACAAAAGTCTCGTGCCAAAACCAGGGCTCGAAAGCTGTACAGCTGCATTTTGGACAATGTCGACCAGTGCATTTTGATGGATGACGAAACATACGTTAAAGAAGATTCAAGAACGCTACCGGGGCCGCAGTTTTATACTAAATCTGTTGGGGAACGTGTGCCAACCGCAGATACGACTGTTGCGATGGAGAAATTCGGTCAGAAAGGTGCTCATTTGGCAAGCTATTTGCACATGTGGCTTGCGTTCTTCAATTTTCTATACAAAAGGAACTATAAATGCTGAGATTTATCAAAAGGAATGTTTGAAGAACAGGTTGCTACCATTGTATAGAAAGCACCAGTCCCCTCCTCTCTTCTGGCCAGATTGGCATCGGCACATTACGCCAAATTCACTCTACAGTGGCTGACGGAGAATAACATCAAGTTCGTAGAAAAAGACATCAACCCACCAAACTGTCCCCAGTTGCGACCGATCGAACGCTATTGGGCAATAGTCGAGCGTATATTTAAGAAGGATGGTACAGTGTCCCAAAACATGACCGATTTTAAGAAAAATTGGGCAGCGGCATCCAGGAAGTGCACAAAGGTCACTGTGCAGAATTTGATGGCAGGTGTCAAATCAAAGGTACGGGCATTCTACAGAAATAGAACATGATGACTAGTTTTTCCGTTTGGATCTTTTGTAAACATGTTAAGCTATAATAAACTGAAATAGTATGTTAATTTTAACCATGTTTTCATGCCTATTTTATTATTTGGAAGTTTATAACTACTTTTCGATACACTCCTTACACGAACCGGAATCAATAAAAGACGAAAATTTTGTGTCATGTAATTCATCAATCAATTGAACTTTTTTTTGTGTAAATCGATGCATTAGCATGAGCATGATTGACCAGCCGAGGTTGCTACGCCTTAACTGCCAGATCAGCTGTTATAACACAGAGAATCAACACATGATGCTTGGGGCTAACATACATCCTCAATGTGTAAAAACAGATGATCCCAAACTAAGACAATACCGGCGCCGGCCCCGACCGAATTCAGGTCAGATGAGGAAAAAATAGGACGTGATACTCGCTTTATTGGAAGCGGAGAACACCTCTGCACTTCCACGAGAAATCACTTGGATTTTGGATAACAGGATAGGTTCAAATCGGAAGTCGGTACGTTTATCCACTAGCAAGGATAAACGTACCGACTTCCGATTTGAACCGAATTATACCAACAGTAAGAATGCTAAAGGGCCACTCACAAAGTATGATGGTGGTTTTTCTTTATGAAAACAATTTGATTTATGTTAACGCTTGAAACATATCGCGCTACACCCGAGACCAAAATAGCGCGCAACAAAGCATCGACACAACCGTTCACAGCCGATGCACGAAGCAGACTCTTTTTTCGTAGACTATCCATTTGTTCAACTACATTCTAGAAACTATTTAACTATTTAATATCTGCATCAAGCAAGTTGAATCTTCTTAAGACAACAATCTATGCATATCTATTTAAAGTTACGATTGAACGATTTGGTGAAATTGAGAGTACTTTGAAGCATTTCGTGCCTTCTGGCAATTTTATGTTTCTACTGATATCGAAGCTCATCGGTTTAGCACGAACCGGGGAATACTGGTCCTTTACTCCAATGATTTCATTATCGTCAATCCGGTCAACCAATCGCAATGTTTGAGATAACTCAAAGCAGACGTCTTCCAAATCTAGCAGATCAACAGGCAATCGATTGATAACCTCCTGGTACTCCTCAGCAATATGCAATTTAATGAGCTACCTTCAGCTACCGGTTCCAAGTTGTGAACTCGAAGAAGCTGTGCAGTAACTGTCTCCGTCGTGCTCACTTCATTCGGGATTGTAGCTCCAAATTCCGCTGTCCAACATGTAACTAGAAACATCACTTTCTTCTCCATTCTGGTATGTCCGTATCTGGGTCTGGTTCTGCGGCTAACATTTAGGAATCACAATCCGTTCTAGCTGGTGTGCCTGCAACCTCATCAGCTACAACTGAAGCTCCACAACATTCAATACGGAGTTCAGTGGCCACAAGCTATGCCGTCAACGCCACAGCGGAATCAGAGGAAGTGCACGTATTCTTATCAACGGTTCTCGCAACGGTAAAGGATTGCAACGGACGGTTGCAGAGGGCTAGAGTTTGAAGCTACACAGGAGGGAAGCTAGCGGAACCATCTCCGATCTCGACAGCTCACGAATACAGATAAACAGTTCTGCTTCTGCTACAACCGGGTCACGGCATACGAACTATTTGGTACCGATGAGCTTCCTGGTTATCAAGAAAGCAACAGAAGATCAACTGTCGACGTCGATTCCGGTTGATAACTGGAACCTCCCGTTAGACATGATCCTGGCGGTACCGGGCTTCTACAAACGAGCCTTGATAGACATTTTATTGGCGTACTTCTACGAGTTTTTGTTACTGAATGGTTACCGGGTGCAGGTTCAACGCGTCGGTGAAGGCCTTCCACTAGTTGTGAACACCGTCTTTGGGTGGATTGCGGCCGGCAAGGCGGATTTGGGAATCCTCAATATCCCATCCCTTGCTGCCCTGCGACGGTGAACGTAACAACTTTGGACGAGAAGTTCAAACGTTTCTGGGGGATCGAAGAAGTACAAGACGTACCAAAACTGACACAGGAAGAACGGGATTGCGAGGAGCATTTTCAAACCACTTGCTCTCGTGATTCGATGGAACGATACGTCGTGCGACTGCCGAAGCGAATGCGAATCAAGCAGATGGTCGGCGAGTCGAAGAATGTGGCAGTACGAAGAGTTGTTCAGCTCGAACGGCGACTGGGCAAGGACCATGACTTACGTAAGCGTTACAACGAAGCACCGCAAACGTGTTTGGACCAAAACCACATGAGGGTGGTTCCATAGTAGAAGTTGAATTGCGATAAACGGCTCGCTTTCTACTTGTCTTTAAAGAAACGATGCCAGCACGAAAATCCGGCCAGTATTCGACGCTTCGGCGGAGACGTCATCCAACCACTCCTTGAACGTTGCGCTGATGTCGGGTCCGGTTATCGAAGACTCGTTATTCGATCTGATTCTTTGCTTGCGGAAATATCTGGTTGCACTGATTGGGGACATCGAGAAGATGTATCTGCAGGTGTTGTGTACACCCGGACGACACTGCTCTGTTGCGGTTTCATGGTGATTCTCGCCATCGGATCCAATTGCAACGTAAGAGCTGACAAGGGTCACTTTTGGATTAGCCCCACCTTGCAACAAGATGTTCGCAGCAGCATCTGGCTCATGGCGAAGGGAATCAGTATCCACGAGCTAAAATGGCCCTCTTACATGATTTCTACATGGACGACTTCATCGGAGGTGCTGAATCTGAAGGGGAAGCGCCCTTGCTACGGCAAGAATTGGAGCAGTTGATGTCCAAACGTGGAGTCAAACTGCGAAAATGGGTGTCAAACAAGGAAAGTGTTCTGGCAGGGTTGACTGCTGTGAACTTCGATCAGGAGCAGGTCTGATGAACATCGACGTGTCGCGTTTCGCTATAAACGGACAGTGGACTCTGCGCCAAGTGTACTCTCAGTTGTGGGACCCTACCGGTTTTACGACTCCAGCCATTGCTTGAGCGAAGATAAGGATGCAGCAATTTTGGATAGATAATCAAGGATAGGATGATCAGGAGGACTGGCGCTTTCCAACGTTAAGGTACAACGGAACCTGTTCTCCGAGTATGCGTTGTTTTAGTTCCACAATTTTTCGGATGTATCTAAAGCTGCCTACGGTTCGTGCATCTACGTTCGTTCAGTTAGTCATTTTGGGGGCGTCAAGGTGGAATTGTTGGCAGCAAAATCTCGTCTCGCTAGCCTGAAGAAGACCGCGCTCGCAAGGTTGGAACTATGTGGGACTCTTGTTGCTGCAAAACTCTACCGTGCGACAGCTAACGCGCTGAAGATGGAGGAGGTCGAAGCCTGGTTCTGGTCAGATTCTACTGTTGTACTTTCGTGTACTACGTTTGGCTTCTACATCCGTCGCTGAACCGAACCTCACTCATTCAGGAGCACACGAAGGGACATCGACGGAATTACGTCAAAAGGACGGATCCTGTGTCGCGAGGAGTTACGCTGAAGGGCCTTGTTGGCCTTCCGCATTGGTTTCATGGCCAACACTGGTTGTCGCTGCTGGATCAACATTGGAACACCAAACATGGGGATGAAGAAAAGCTTTCTTGTGGTAATGGACATCCTCAACCTCACCCATTATTGGAACACTTTTGGATTTTTTTTATTGGAACACGTTAAGGATCAGCAGGAAGCCAAATTCGCATTGGTGCGCTATGCTTCAGCGGAGTCATTCACCGTGGAGGATCAAGGCACTCGCGAATCATCATGTCGTTCCTGTGCATTCGTCGTTAAAGCTACTTAACCCGTTTCTGGATCAGCAGGGCACACTTCGAGTTGGTGGCCGGCTCCAAATTTGGCACGCGCATAAGCAAAATCCAAATTATTTCCACGCCGACTTAGCAAAAATCTCGGCGGAATAGTGGCCGGAAGAATTGTAGCCAGCGTTTTCAAATGTAATCCAAACCTTTCCATCAGAGGTGAAGCTATGTCCATTTAGAATCCGGAATAATCAAATCATCTGTATCTCTGTAACGGATTGACGTACAAATAAGTTAAATACATCAAAATAAAGGTAATTCACTGTACTATAAGTATATATGATCAATACAAATCATTTCTCTTCGTTTCTAATGAAAATTCGCATTTTTTTTTTCTTTATTCCTCCCATCAAACGCTGCACACCTTCGGAGTCAACTTCCTTGGCACATTTGTTTCACATTTTGGTCATCTGAGTCGCGTCCCGAGCCGTTCCCCTTCTTAAGCTTCCGCTTCATTATTGCCCAAAATCTCTCGATGGGCCAAAACTGCGGGCAGTTGGGTGGATTTATGTTTTTATCGATGAAATCTACGTTATTATCGGCTGTAGTGGTAACTCGCCAAATCGGGCCAAAACTTCACGGGACCTTTATGGGCTTTAATGAAAGGTAGTACGCGATTTTTGAGGCATTCTTCCCTTGCCAAATCATCAGTTTTTTGGCAAAATTGTCCATAAAAGCAAACTTAAACTTTGCAGGAACATCTCCTCTTGGCGTCGCCATGTAGAATTTTTGGCCAGGAAGGTGTGCGAAACCCATTTTGACGTAGGTTTCATCGCCGATGAGCAGGCATCCTTGGTACTTCGTCAAAACCTGCTGGTACAATTTCGAGCTCGAGTTTTGGCGACGAAACGTTCTGTTTGGTAGCTGCTCGCAAACGAATTCTTCAGCAGCGTATTTTTGTGCGATTTCATTATCTGATAGTCCAGGGTTTGCTCTGACGATTCTCAACACCTTCTGGTTCAGCTTGCGGTCATATAATCCACTACGACGCTTACCTTGAGGTACTCGATCCACGCTCTTTCGCTCCTGAAACGTTTGAGCACATTAGACACGGTTGATTTGGCGATTTTCAACGTTTTTGCGCTTTTTTATTGCGGACCACGTTGGATTTGCAACGTGGGTGTGCATAACTTTTTCTCTTCTCTCGGCTTCCATCTGGAATAACTTTGACTCACTGGACGAAACACCTTGAAATTTTTACCAAAGAAAGTTGGCGCTTAGGTAAACAAACCGCTGTAAAAGAATTCTTGCAGTGGCCACTTTCCGTGCCGCTGCAACACAATAAGTGATTCCGGATTCTAATTGGACAGAACTTTATCGGAAACGAATTGGGAAAGTCCCACACAGCAGTGCAAAGAGCAATGAAACGAGCCGGACTGCCAACATATAAGGTTACAGTGACACCAAATCGAGATGATAAGCAAAACACAACAGCCAAAAGAACCAAGTTCCATTGCATCGTAATGGAAGATGAAAACATACGTCAAGGCTGATTTCAAGCAGCTTCCAGGTCAAAAGATTTATACGGCTACCGGAAAAGGAAAGGTGCAACAAGAAAAGCGAAAATTTCGAGACAACTGACACTGTCAGCCAAGATATTGATGTAAAGGAATGCTTGCAAAAACGCTTTTTTCTTTCTTAAAGAAACACAGTTGTTCCGTGCTGTTTTGACCAGATCTCGTTTCTTGCCACTGCGGAAAAATGGCTCAGAATTGTTATGCCGCCAATAGTACCCAATGAGAAAAACCCTCCAAACTGGCCGAAGCTGC
The DNA here is from genome assembly GCA_034211315.2 of Aedes japonicus. Taxonomy (NCBI): domain Eukaryota; kingdom Metazoa; phylum Arthropoda; class Insecta; order Diptera; family Culicidae; genus Aedes; species Aedes japonicus. The sequence continues at coordinate 10,485 of JASCZW010018205.1, forward strand.
ACTCAATTGAAAAATAGAACAGAGAACTAGAAAAACAGTTGGAGGTGGAAAACACTTCAAGGCAATTCGGCGTTCAGCATCAAGCAAGGTGTATATAACAACGGTAAAAAACTTGATGGAAGATGTGAAACGTGAAGCCCGACCGTTCATGTTTGGAAAATCAGAAGCCTAATCAAATAATTTTCCTGTGTTTTGTAGACGATGATTTTCAAAAAGATATAACGATTGATAATTTATATAATAAACTAATCAGTGTGCACCTAATCATGTTTTTTTTTGGTACCGCAGTGGCAGCAGGCTCTTACTTTTAATCTGCACTGGACCCTTTTATTGGTAAAATTCGCTTCTATAAGCCTCTATTTTGCCGGCGTCAGTGGTGTAGTGGTAAGCGTGACTGCTACTGGCACCCCAGTGGGTCTGGGCGCAATCCCAGTCGACGTCGGTGGTTTTTCTGAGGCCAAAAATCAGGTCACGTCTTCTTCGGAAGGGAAGTAAAGCTGTTGGTCCCGGCTCATGGTCATGAGTCGTTAGGTAGAGTCCAGGTGGTGGAGTCGTCTCCCTGGCATCGGTGATTGTCACCATGTGAGGAAATAGGCCGACGGAAAATAAATAAATAAAAAAAGCCTCTATTTTAAACCTACACACAGACGTTGATGCCCATTTGGTCACTGTTTTTATCGTGATGATTCACATAGTTTTAATAAAATTGATTTGCTTTCATGTATTGTGTATGTTCTTGTCTATGTTGAGTTTTTGTCAGTTCATATTTGTTTTGTCTTATTCATATTTGTTCATATTCATATTCATATTTATTCATAATTATGTGTTATGATCTCTATTGTGTTTGATAGATACTGCATTTCTATTTGTTTCCGGTATTAAATTGTCGCCATTTCCTTATAACCCTATATATTTTTGTGAAGAGCTTACCTCAATGATTTGCAGCCACTAACCACCTACTACACAAAAAAAATCCCAATCCTCTATTACAGCCTACTCCTCAGCTTGGGATCTAGTTGGTATCCAAGCGGGTAATACGAAACGACCGTATGCTATTGTACACGACGCACCCAACAGTGCCACTGATATAAGTCGCATGGATAGGTTTATTCTACTGCTTGTAATGGTGTCTCCTAAACGGGCCTCCGCGTCCTATCTCGAATATACATGCCTGTCATTTTCAGTCTTCAGTAACAATTTTCTGTGATTATGTGCTTCATTTCGAACAGTCAGATTATTACTCTGATCATAAACATTCACCCCTTTCGAAAATAGTGCAACTACATTCAAGTTATTATACCATGAACAAAACAGGTATTTGGTCATTCATTCCATAAAATAAATGGATGGATAACAACATAAAGTTGCCACTAAAATGAATCCCTTAGATTGAAAGTAAGAAGTCTAAGAGTGAATGGCGGCATAACCCGCCAGTATCACACCTGATGTTAGTGCCTTTATATAAACGTTCTACGACGTGGCAGTGCTAAAATGACAAGAATGTGTGATACTTTTAGTACTGGTCAAGTTCTTGGTCATGTTTATAGCATGAGATAAGCCTTCTCACCGTCGACAAGGTGGAAAATTTGACCCACAAGAGGGATGACTTTAATTCAAGAAACTATAAAAGCAAAGCTAACCGTTATAGAGAAGAATTGTTCTATGGCCTCAAGGCCACTGGCCTCCCTAAGCGGACCCTCCGCGTCCTACTCCTTTAACAAAACCTTAGCCCTTAATTCCTTTTCAGCATCTGTCCTGAGTAACACTTTACGATGACCCTTGTTCAGTTCGAAAGTTCTGATCCATAGCTAAATAACATGTTGTTAGAGTTAGTGCTCTGATCACGGCTGTCGTATAGAACGCACATTTAAATTATAGTATATATTTGAATTTTCTGCACCTGAAACATCAGACCTATTATGAGTTACTCACAATCATGACCAAAACACTCATCCTTTTCGATAATGAAGCAAACAATAAGATTATTAATGATGCCAACTGTACAGGTGTATTTGACGTCTAATCGATGACAATTAGAGAATAAACAACAATGAAAGAATTGTCAAGCAAATGAAAACTGCACTTTTAGTCGTTTCCCTAAATTATTGATATCAGGTATTTGTAGCTTGTTACTAGCTTCGTCTAAGAGTGAATTGCGGCTAAGCCCGCCAGTATCACACCTCTTTCAGTGCCTTCAAATAAACGTACTACGACGTGGCAATATAAAGAAAGCAGATTGTGATACTATCACTACTGATCATGTTCTTGGTCTCCCATGCGGCCTTTTGCATGAGATTAGCCCTCTCACCTACGACAAGGTGACAACCATGATCATGAAATCAGTGTGCACCTAATCATGTTTGACCACTTTTTGACCGTTCCACCCTCTGATATGTGTTTATTTATTTCCTGATTTTCAAAAATATCCGACTTGAAATGATTTTTTTGTGGTAAGTTTTGTCAGTTGCTTTTTTTTCGAGCACAATCTTTATTGTTAAATACGAATAGTTTTAAGAGGGAATATACAGTTAAAACGAGAAAAAAAAACTTATTTTTGAAAAAAAATTTAAACGGGTAGTTTTTACTGAAATCAATTGAAACTTTTATACAATTATATGTGTATCCATGTAGTAAAAAATTTTTTTTTTCATTTTTTTTCAACAATATGGCAGCTGTTCGAGTGCGTTGAAAAAGTCATTGAATTTTGCTTGTGCCGGCTCTCCTGGACGAAGGTTTGATCTGAAACCTGCTAACCCAAAAAAAAATTACATTAATTACATGTACAGTTAGTAGATTTGAAAAAAATCTAATTTTTCCGCCATTCTATCATATTTTTCCGTATTTTATAATAAAGTATTACAATAATTTGAAATTGATATAGAAGGTAATACTTTAATACAGAAATCCTTTAAGTTTCAGCTAAATCGAATTATTAGTTTTCGAGTTATCACCGGCAAGAACTCTGAAAATGCTGTTTTGAGCAACACACAATAGAAAATAGCTCTTCTCGGTTAAGCGTCTCTTTATACCTGTTGCGTGCAAAAAAGGCGTCTTCGAAAAACGATGAAAAGAAACATTTGAAGTTCGAATTCCGAAAAAAAGGGTTTCAGGAGCGTGTTCTACGGGAAATTTACTAACTTTTTATGCAAAAACAAAACAATGAATTTTTTGGTCATTCTAACTGTATATCCTCCCTTAAGTTATGGAACGAATTGCTCGAAATGTATCCAATCGGCCGACGTAAAATTAAAGAAATCTCAATAGGAAAAACTATGGTACCATAAAACGGGGTGACTTCGATCCAAGGGTAAGTCGCTTAGAACAGTGTGCCAGCCACGATTTCTTACACACTAGACGACTATGTTTCCTAACAACGGCACTTCGAATTCAATCCATACCACATGAGTGGCACACGGAGGCACACTTTTGACAGTTGAGCTTATAGAAATATGAAAGCAGCAGCCTTGCCAATATGCATTGCCTGCTGAAAATAACAATTTGGACTGTCAACACATCGGCACCTTCGGCACATTACGGGAACTCCCAGAACATTGCAACGCTTGCTGGCACACTCAAAACAAATAGCACAGGAGAAAAGTGTGCTGAGCGGCACGCCCCTTGCTTCGATCACTTTTTGAACCATTTCTTGAAATTTTCTATGATAATTATCTTTAAAATTTTGTTTTACATTTTTAAAACCAGTACTGGTATCTGTAGTATAACACTACAGAGAAATTTAAAAAAAATATTATGTCAGATGAAGATGTCTCTCGAATGGCACAGGGGTGGTGCATTCCCCAAAGGGAACGTTCATTAATTATGTCACGCAAAAAAGGACCATTTTCAAAACCCTCCCCCTTTGTCATGTTTTTTTATGGACCTTAAATTGTGTGTACATATTATCACAATTCCCAAACCTCCCTTCCATTAAAAGCAAGACATAATTTATGAGCGGCCCATCCAGGTAGTGCAACACGTCGAGAAGGTTGTCGCGATTATTCGTTTGCTCTTAATTTTCGATCAAAATAATTTTTTTTATTCATTTGTTTATGTATACAATATTAATATTTTTTCGATTAGCTTAGAGAGACGAATGTTTAAGTAATCTTAAAAAATGTGGTTGTCGATTTCTTAAATCATTTTATTGCTTGAATATATGATTGTTGTTGGGCTTGGTAAAAAGTACAATAAGAAGCATTTTTTAAAAATATTTTTAAATATTGCGAAGGATTTTAGCATTCAGCACAGAGAAATAGAAAATGCTAAAAACAAAATGTATTTGTATACCCTAATAAATGCTGAATATATATGGTTCAAAGCTTGAAAAATTCAGGCACTTGGAAAAGGATAATTTTAAATTGAATAAATATCGGACTTGGCGGTCGAAGTCACCCCGCTCTACGGTACTAACGTTCAAACGCTGTACAGTTTTTGTGAAACTCTCATCATCGCACTCATTAGTTGTATGGAAAACATTCTGGCAACCCTTGCGTCGACGCCGACTCCGGCTGGCGACGAGGGAGTGGAAGGTCAATAAATCTGCCACTCACTGCTTGACGACCGACGGTGGTGCGTGCTTGGGCTCTCGTCTCGAAAATGGGCAAAAAGAGACACGCGTTCTTCGGTTAGTTAGAATCGCGACACGGTGGTATTGGTGGTGGGATTAACCAGTTCTTCGCCAAGCTAGAGTCATCGATGAATATTCATACCGGAGCACGTTTTCGCCAGAACCGCGCTCGAACCTTCGCACATAATGCACTGAAACAAATTGGCCCGCAATTTGAGTTCGGATTCCCTTGTGTGGAGGCAAAATTCTGTTTGTCTGTCGAGGGAAAAGCAAACAAAATTCGCCTCCCTTCTCCGAGACAATGCTGTTGCTGCTGCTAGGCCAACACACCAGGTCAACAACCGGAATGAGCTCACGATTCCTCCTGCGAGGGTGCGGGAGAATACTCCGAAGGAATGCCCTCGAGGGATCACGCGTAGCTCATCGCATAGCTGCTCACAGCATTCCGAATCCTTAGTAACGGAGCTATTCATCACTCCGAGTGGGCTGAATGGGAATAGCGAGGGGGAAGAATCCGATTCGATTCGACGACGCTCCATATGGTCGAAGGTGGCACATTTCCTGCAGAGTCGAAATGTTTCCCAAATCAAGGATTTGTTTCAATCGGGAGGGAGAATTCGAAGGGGGATGAAGCAAGCAGCTACTGGCCTCAAGGGAGCAATGATCTATTTTCGAGAGCATTCAATTTTTTCCGTTGTACTGCGATGAATGCGATGTGAACGATGTGTGAAAATTGTATTGATTGAAACAAATCG
>JASCZW010018206.1:0-15807 GCA_034211315.2 Aedes japonicus
GGTGGGAATAATTATTTAATTCCCGTGGTAGCATTTGGTTGTTTGAAATTTGAGGGAGATTTCGATTTTCAATGGGAATGGAAAAGTCAATGACGTGCATTTTGATCAATGGTCCTCAGCATGTTCAGCTTTGAAGGTCCCGAGACATATGGCGGGGCACAGCAAATTTTCTGAAGATATTTAAAGATTACTCAGAGAATATTTTGAAGAAATGGTATAAATTTGCTCCTTGACGGTCATTCAGATTTGTTTATTGCACGTATCATTTTTATTTTTTTACAAATTTTATATTGTACTTACATAGTCATTTTAAATTTTACTTACATAGTCAGTTGTCATTTGTGTTAAAAAAAAAACATATTTGTATCTTCACAGTCTGTTGTCTAATTTGTTTGTTTGCTTTTTTTGACTAGCTTATTAACATCAATTGTTGTATCTGAACCGGAAATTCGTAGCACATTTTCCAAATGCTCGTCTGTTAAGCGAATACTTGGTTTTGATTTTATGTTTTTCATGTTTGAAAACATTTGTTCACAACGATATGTAGTGCCATTTCCACGTCAACGCCCCACGGCACAGAGAGGATCTTTAAGCTCATTTCTTCTTTTGTATTTCATTGAACTCCGATTTTAGTAAAAGCGCAGACAGACGTTCGACTTCATTTCATTTACCTGTGTAAAAACATAGCTTCCTCAAAGATATCAAGTAGCAATGAACTATTCAATTTGTTCAAATGCGTTGTTATGTCGGTCAAAAACGCAAAATCTGACATCCACTCCTGGTTTGCAAAAAAAATCAAACAGCTTTCCTTTCATTTCTGTGAATTGTTCAATATCATGTTTCAAATCAAAAACTCTTTTTAAAACTTTACCACGGTTTACACACTCTATTTACCTCGGTAAAATGTCCAACAGCCGAAAAACTCGGCAATAACTCTTGCTGATATCCCTGTTTAATGTTTGTTTGTTAGCTGGGTATTGGTAAAATTTTAATTTGTTAGCCGAATCTCTGTAATTTATTCACTGAATCTTAGTGAATTTGAATGCCGAAATGACCGGCTGTGGGATTATCGGCGAAAAAACTAAGTGTGTAACTACCTAACTTCGGTAATATAAGGCACATCGCTATACTTTGCTCCAATTTCTACCAAAATTTTATTTCAACTATCAATGATTCAATCTATGCGCCCAAATAAAATTAATAGTGTTCACAACATCACTCATAATATTTTTGAAAATCACAATTTTAGCGCACAGGTTTTCTACATGGAGAAGGCAATGGTACTGGAATAAATCGTCGTCGCCTACCGATTGAGCCTTTTTCCGCAGATGAGCGCATTCTTTTTTTGAAATAGACTACGTCTTTCGGCAATGGTACACGCTTAGCAAATTTTACAGTATTCGGTAATTTTCTACCGAACTTTCAACAGCTGAACGTTCGGTAGTCCGATGTACCGGATTTCGGTGAAATTTTACAGTATTCCGGTAAAAAAATTACCGGAAGTTCTCAATTTTACGAAATCCGGTAAATTGGATTACCAAACTGTTCAGCTGTTGAAAGTTCCGTAAAAAATTACCGAATACTGTAAAATTTTCTAAGTGTGTAGGATGACAATAGGCCTATTTTAAAGCAAATTAATGTGAGATGGCGGTGCAGTGAAGAAAGTGTTGAGGAAGGGTAGAACTATCAGATCCAGTGATAATATTCCCAAACATTCAATGGAATCTGGATTTTCTAATAGTTTGAGTTGCTGCTAATAAAATAAGTTACGAGAAATCGAGAGAAAACAAAAAAGCCGTCATGCTGGTACAGTAGAATTTTTGTATTTGTGTGGTTTGAGGTATAAAAATGTTCTTTTGAATTTTGCTTTTCAGGTCCGGAGGAAACGAAATATGGAAACGAATCCGAAATGTGTGATTGATACTTGCAGCTTTCCAGCTACTATTTTGTATCTGGTGCCGCAGAGAATTCAAAAACTCGAGCCTAAAGAGGGATGTAAAAGCCAAGAAGCGTTTAGTGAAATTACCTTGTACTGATGCCATCCGTAAAAAGTGGATATCTTTGCTAGAACTGGACAACAGCGATGCTGTATTGCGTGGAGTAAGGATATGCTATAATCACTTCCGTAGAGACGATTGGTCGTTAGGTAAACTTGTGACTTTTTTTTAATGAACTCGAATTATTTTGTTGTTATTTAACTTATTTCAGTCACAACATAGTAATTCAAGGCAAGTGCTGTTCCAAGACGGACAATAGAAAGACCGTTCAAGAAACGTTCGCGAAAGTCCAAAATATATGTTAACCCATCCTTTCAAACCGATGTTATTCCGGAACATTGATACGTTATCAATATCATATGTGATAAATGGCTAACTGGTCCCTACTACAGGTTCCCCCGGGAACGTTACGGTGGTTCCGGGAGTAGCCAATATGGTCATGGATCCACTTTCAGTTTGTAATAAGGTTTTTGATGAAAAACCAAGAAGAAAGAGGTGTCACATGGCATGTTTTGAGTAAAATAGAGAGTTAACCGCATCCAGGACCCTTTATCAGAACCTGTTCCACGGAAATGGTCATATCTCGGTCAATTGAAGGACGATTCTTGTAATCGACATTCCATTCGCTTGGTCAATATTTTGTTTGTTTGTGTGTTTAATAAAAAAAAAGTTTGACAACGGCATTTTGTACAAAATCTCATCACAAATTCAACATGAGAGATGGCCTCTCCGGAAACCCGGAACAACTCCGGTGTCCGGGGACCATGGCTAATTATGTTACCAAGATATAAAATTGCATTAATTTTCCAGTCCAATGCTTTTTGGTGAAATTAAATTGGATAATATTTCATGAAGTTAGAGCACTTCAAAGTTGATCAAAAATTTGCCTGTCCCGATCATTTTGTCTATCCCTTGTACTTCCTCACTCATGATAATTTAACGTCCAATGTGAGCCACACCTGCGCTCCAATGTTTCAATACGAGAGTTGACTTGTCTTACATATTGGACATATCAGTGCATCAAACGGTTTACCATACACAGTAAAAAATAATGAATTTTAAAAGGCGCGTAAAATTCCCCCTTGCTTAATTTCAAGCCAAAGCAAGTCTCAACAACGTAATTGTTCACAATCTTTCATACAGCATACAACAGTGTGTGCAATCTTCCATAAAACAGACTTGACTCCAGCGCAAGGTCTTGGCGGGCGGCACTTTGGTGACCACTGCTTTAGATCTAAGAAATAGGGCCATTTTCAATTAATTATACTTTTTCTGAGTTCTCCATATTAAGATACCGGCCACTTAGGCAAATAAACTTGAAAATTTTATAAGGAACAACTTATGAACGGTACTTATGAATGAATTTTGTTTTACACGAGATTGTTCCTGTACGCCTTAGTGTTGATGTAGACAAGTGGTCAAGCCACTGAACCCGTAACCTCAACACTCAAGGATCGATTCCAGTTTGCTCCATTTTTTGTTCATCATCGTCATATTGCATCATGCGAAGTCATGAAATTTATCCTGATATCTTGTGGCCAACAAATCAAAATTTAATGTTTTGCATAACGAAAGTTTATTTCGCTGAGTGGAATTTATCCAGAGCGTACTGGTAAGCGTGTTTGTATCAATTTCAGTCGGCGCCGTTGGGACTTTCTGCGACGAAAAAATCTCTGATGACGTATTACTTCAGAGACGTATTGCTGGATGGTGTTGCTGCCATGTGTTGCTGGATTCGAAATGTACACGGATAAAAATAATCATAACAAATGTATTTGAAAATCTAATTTATTTTTGCCATAACGATTTACAAATAATATCTAATCGATATGCTTATAAACTTTAAGAGGAAGTTCCAATAGCAATTATACCTTACTATGATGAATACCATATTCCCTTCCATATAGAAAGTATGTGTCGAGCTTATGATTTTTATTCCTCTTTTTGATGAATACCATATTTCCTTCTTTATAAAAAGTATGTGTCAAGCTTATGATTTTCATCCCTCATTACGGTATATACCATGTGCCATCATATAAACCTCATTAAAACGTTTGGATCAACACCATACAAATTTTGTTATAATTTTTATTGGAACTACCTGTTAAAGTTTATACATTTGTTATGGTTGTTTTTATCACGGTTTTTATCCGTTTAGAGATCGATTCAAAGAATTCAACCGCTTCGAATTCCATAAACCGTTATCCCTGAAATAGATTATATAATTATTATATATAGTAGATTCACAGAATATTTACACTCACTTTGTCTCATCTCCAGTTGGTCCACATTCTTCTTTCTGGAGTTCATCTTTGTTGATCATTTGATAATTCTGACAAATATTTACCGCTTTCTATAGTTAAATAGCTCAACAATTACTTACATCAAGTAACATACCATATATACCTGATAAATCTGTATCTACCAGTTCGTCACTTAAATTCAATTGGTGCAGTGATTAAAAACATGCGAGCGCCATTTTGACTTTTTTTCAATCCAAAACCAAATCAAAAGTATGTGTCAAATCTAATAACTTTTAGTCATAAGGTGAGACACATACTTTTCATTGGGTTTGAAAATGGAAAACATGTATCAAAATAATACGTTGCAAATGCAACACAAATAGAAATTATTTGATTTGATATGAAATATATGTGACGGTAACACATAAAAGGTATAGTTTTGAATTAAAGGGCGATACGGTCAAAATTTGGTCAATATCAACTTGACGTATTTCTTTCAATTTTGCATTTAAAAAACCTGAACACCCCTCATTTTGAAGGTGTGTGTGTAGAATATTGCTCCTATTTTGATTTTGGAATTCACTCTTCAGTTGTCAAAATGCCGTCCAAGCAAGAAGAGCAGCGTATCAAAATTTTGCTCGCGCATCGCGAAAATCCGAGCTACTCGAACGCAAAGTTGGCAAAATCGCTAAAAGTTGCCAAATCAACCGTTACAAATGTAATTAAAGTGTTTGGGGAACGTTTGTCGACAGCCAGGAAGTCTGGATCGGGGGGAAATCGAAAACCGGAAGCCGCTGAGACGACAAAGAGAGTTGCCGGTAGTTTCAAGCGAAACCCTAACCTATCTCTCCTAGATGCCACAAATAAGCTGGGTGTATCGTCTACAACCGTGCATCGAGCCAAAAACGAGCCGGACTATCGACTTACAAGAAGGTAGTGACTCCAAATCGCGATGATAAACAAAATACGACGGCCAAAGCTGCCGATCCCGGAGGCTGTACACGACGATGCTGACGAAGTTTGACTGCGTGGTAATGGCACGACGAAACCTACGTCAAAGCCGACTACAAGCAGCTTCCGGGACAGGAGTTTTATATGGCAAAAGGAAGGGGAAAGGTAGCAGATATTTTCAAGCACACGAAACTGTCAAAGTTCGCAAAGAAATATCTGGTTTGGCAAGCCATCTGTACCTGTGGCTTGAAAAGCAGCATCTTCATAGCTTCCGGGACTGTCAACCAAGAAATTTACGTGAAAGAGTGTTTGAATAAACGTCTGCTGCCTTTCCTGAAGAAACACGGTTGTTCCGTACTGTTTGGGCCGGATTTGGCATCTTGCCATTACGGTAAAAAGGCCATGGAGTGGTACGCCGCAAACAACGTGCAGGGTGTCCCCAAGGACAAGAACCCTCCCAACACGCCAGAGCTCCGCCCAATTGAGAAATACTGGGCTATTGTCAAGCGGAACCTAAAGAAGACCAAAAAAACTGCTAAGGACGAGCAGCAGCTCAAGGCAAACTGGCTTTCTGCGGCGAAGAAGGTGGACAAGGTGGCTGTACAAAATCTGATGGCAGGGGTCAAGCGTAAGGCCCGGCAATTCGGATTTGGAAAAGCGGAAGCCTAACTGAATATTTTTCCTGAATTTTATACTAATTGAACTTGAAAAAGAAATTTAATTTGATTTTTTAAATAAACGATTTCACCGATTTACACGCGTTTTCCCTTGACCAAATTTTGACCGTATCACCCTTTAATATTTTCATTATTTCATTTTTAATCAGTGTAGGGTTCGAGTTGTCTATTTGGCGCGACTCACCAGCTCAAGAGACTGTAAGTCACGTTTATACAGCATGAAGAAGAAGAAAAAAGAAGATTTTATCACTTACATCCTAAAATATATATGTATATAATATATTGGATTTTTTTGTATCTTTTCATGTAATGTGAAATGTGTGAACGAAGAGGTTTTATTTTATATTGTATGTAAAAAATGCTCGGCAGATCTGAAATATTCAAAACAAGCACTGTTAATGGCAAAGAAGAACATCTATAGTAATTTATTACCTTCAAAAAATTCAGTGACTTCCGCTGGCAAACCAAGTATCTCAAGTTAACTTCACTTCTCAATTTTGCAGTTTTGTTTTTTTCTTATAGAACGACAAAGCAGCTAATTGTTTTCCGCGCCCGGTTATTTATTTCGTATTAAGTGCGAAGATGGATAGAATAGGGCACAGTGAAAACCGTGAAAACACACTTGAATGACATTTCTCGGCCCATTGAAAATAATATGTGGAGCACATCAGTTTCATTGGAAACGAACCTGTGTATTAAGTTCAAAACGGGTTCAACAAATTATGTGCGGCAAATTAAAATTAAAACATACTGGCTCACATGATTTCAATTCGAAGCAAAAATTGACCGATTTAAGTGCCAATTTTAATAATAAAAATTATTGATTTATTTTCAGTAAAGTTCGAAGAAAATAGCTTAAGAATCTTTGATCTTATTGGGGTTTCATTATTTTTAATGAAACACTATTTGTTATACTCTTACAATTTAATGATAATTGAAAATCTATAGTTACAAAAAAAACCTTATTGACAATAAAATATTATTACACTCTCAATATTCCATCTCCACTTTCTCCCTCACCTCCAGTCGCGTCATCAAGTCCCCCGCAGAGGTGGAAGTACTGCGGTACGTGGCCAAGGTTTCTTCGGATGCGCACAAGCAGGTGATGAAGAAAATCCGTCCCGGCTGGCACGAGTACCAAGGGGAGGCCGAGTTCTTGCACCATGCCTACTCGGTCGGTGGCTGCCGGCATGTGTCGTACACTTGCATCTGCGGAGCGGGTTCCAATTCGGCCATCTTGCACTACGGTCACGCCGGTTCGCCCAACGATCGTCTCATCAAGGACGGAGAAATGTGCCTCTTCGACATGGGAGCCAACTACAATGGTTATGCCGCGGACATCACGTGTAGTTTCCCCGTGAATGGAAAATTCACCGACGACCAGAAGCTGATCTACAACGCTGTGCTGGCAGCGCGGGATGCCGTTTGTGGAGCTGCGAAAGAGGGAGCTTCCTGGGTCGACATGCACCGCTTGGCCAACAGAGTAATGCTGGCCGAGATGAAAAAGGGTGGATTACTGCAAGGCGAAGTGGATGACATGATGGCTGCCGGATTGAGTGCCATTTTCCAACCGCATGGCCTGGGACATCTGATCGGTTTGGACGTGCATGATGTCGGTGGCTATCTGTCCCATTGCCCGGAACGTCCAGCGGAGCCCGGTGTCAATCGTCTGCGTATGGCTCGTACCCTGATGGCTGGGATGTATGTCACCATCGAACCGGGATGCTACTTTATTGAACCGGTGAGTTGAGGCGGGCGGATTCCGATTAGGTGGGACTGAAATGGATTTTGATTTTTTTTTTCTATTTATTAGTTGCTCAACAAAGCCTTCGCCGATCCGAACTTGAGCAAGTACTTGGTCAAGGAGCAGATCGAACGCTTCCGTAACTTTGGTGGCGTGCGTATTGAGGATGACGTTCTCATTACCAAGACGGGAATCGACAACTTCACCTTTGTGCCAAGAACGTAAGTGGTATTGCTTAAAATATTCCAATAGCTTTTACAGTGCTGAACCGTAACCCTCTCTACTAATGTTTTTTTTTTTTCTAAATTCTATATTTTAGCGTCGATGAAATCGAGGCGTGGATGGCTCATTAAAAATAGCGCTGAAGCAATTTGTTCAGGGTTTATATAGAAAGTGTAATCAAAAGCAGTTATGAAATGAAAGCATATATTCCACTACAAAAGCGAACAATATACATTATTTTCTTTATAAAAAATGAACTCATCTATTGCAGTTGATGAACTAATAAATATTTTATTCAATTTTAATTAATTATGAAAATAGTTTAAATGTTTTCGTTCGAAAAATCCTGATACAACAAGAAACCGTATTGAGTAGCGTCTAATCAGTAGAAATAAAAGATTTGACTGGTGTCAGGTCGGTATCGTGTTCGAAAGAAATTTATTTTTCAATCCCAAACCCATGTTAAATTCCGTTTACTGAAATGGAAAAGTAAAGAATCGAACAGAAATTTCTGCAGCAGTATCTTTTTACTTCCGGAGAAAATATTCCGTTCGATTCTTCCGTAAGGGGCTGTTCGTCAACTTGCGCATCCCCACCAAACACTAACGACGTTGAGACACCCTGTGTGCAACCGATAAATCAAACACATACACATTCTTTGTTCTTTATACTTCCAATAAAAAAACCGTTAGTTACTTTCTCCCACGCAACGATATCGGTCGCTTTTGTCCGATCTCCGAAAACCCTAAGAGAAATACTACAGTCCACTTGATACCGCAATACGTTGTGGTCCTTCTAGAGCCAGATACGGAAAAATAGCGAAATAAGACGCGGTTCCTGCGACAAGCGCCGCGAAACCGAGTGATAATTCGACCTGAGCATCAGTTCGTACTGCGGCCGGACAGATGTCGTGACGCGCTGACAGCTTGGCTCGTGGCGGTCACTACGTGAAAAAGAAATCGATTACGGGAAGTTCCCGTTCAATCCGTGCCGAAACAGATACGACGCTGCGGCGGCGTTCTGAAAAAGTGCAAAAGTGAAGTATCACAGGACGGAAGTATATCTTGAATGACAAATAATTATGAAGTTTGAGAGCTCTTAGTCGCGACATCTTGCGGTTGAGGTCACACATTTTAAACGGAAAATAATTTAATCTGCTCCAAGCTTAGACAGCGTTTTTAGACCTGATTGTATAAAGTAACAGGGTACTAACATGAAGGTTTGTTTCTGGTTGAACGAATGTATAAATATAAATAAACAGATAGTATGAATGAATTGATCTATAAGGGGCTTCTCTGACTTTTCTATTGTATCAATAAGACATTGGATGTGTTCATACATCGATTTTTTCATACCATCTATATCACACCCCACCACTTCACACTTAAGTGTTTGGAGAAGTTTATATTAATAGTTCTTTCAAATTCACAAACTTCTGCTTTATTGACCCACAGCTGGTTCTACGGTTGAAAATAATAAGAAATAGTGTGCTTTCCTGCAAAATGACGGATGGCATAAAAAATTAACTTGTATACGTGTCAAATGGACGTTCAGTGCGCTAGTGAGATAAAAGATGTCATCGCCACCGCGGCTTCGATCACAGAAGACACCGAGAACACCAACACAAGCTGTGTCTACACCAATTACGGAACAAAAAGCGAATAAGAAGATTAAAGAAATAGTGAAAAGGATGGAAGAACAACTGAATGGGCTCAGAGAGTTGCAGCAGTGCATGGAAAGCATAAGAGTATCAGAAATGCTCTGACGATCAACCGAACCAAAACATTAAAAACATTCATTTCCTCCAGCTCCACCAGAAGACGGTGGAGAATTGATATCGTGAGTGCAATGTTATCCAGAATCAGATCCACGCACTGCCACTCTCTGAAGACCGTCAAAAAGAAGAAACAGACAGCTAGATAGAATTCGAGTCGCTTTACAACCAGTTGTGCACGTTGATTGAAGCGACAACGAAGATCGAAGTGGACGATGCGGCCCCTCCGATTGGACCTCTAAATCTTGCTCTGCAGCCAGCTTTCCTTTCCCAATCCAGCCGTACATCCCACCGTTGTCAGTTCCCTTGCTGACCTTTGACGGATCATATGAAAAATGGTACAGGTTCAAAGCGATGTTTACCACTGTGCATTCAAACTGTACCACTTGCGGAACAGCCTCGTTTGGCAAGCAGCTGGCATCATCGATCAAGATTTGGTAAACAGTAACGACTATGATGCCGCAGGGACGGTATAAAGATAAAAGGGTTGTGGTCGATAAGCATGTCGAGAACATGTTTAACCTGCATAAGGTCGGTCAAGAAAATGCAACAACTATGCGAAACATGATCGACAGCTGTATTAAGAACGTGGAGGCCTTAAGACCACCAGAACTGGCCGGTTGATGCGCTCGGAGAACAGATGTTGGTGCACCTTATCGCCGGGAAAATGGATAAAAAGCTACGGGTGGCATGGGAAGCTCGTCAGGAGATAAATGTGCTGTCTACATACGCTGCTACGTTGGATTTCCGGCAAGATCAGTGTCGTATATACGAGAAACTCGATGGAAGTGTGAAACCGCTGACGGAGACTGCTAAACCTAAAACGATGGCCAGAAGCCATACGCTAGTTAAATAAAAGGTGAAAAGATCGAACCAAAGTGTCCATTGTGTACAACTGTGAATTTCGATGTAAACAGCACCACATCGGGGATCGTGACAACTCTTTGCGCGAGCACTTTAAATTTCAAAAGGCAAACGCTCCTTTCGACTGCCCTCGTTTTGGTCGATGGCTTGTGTAGTACTCCGTATCCATGCAGAGTTTTGCTGGACTAGGCCTCGCAGATGCACTTCGTCAAGGAGCGGTTCGCAAACCTACTCTCACTGAAAATGATGTCTGAACGGCAATAAAACTCGGATCTGTCGTATGCTGCGGACAACAATCAGGTCTTATCACGGTGATTTTACTGCAGAGTTGGATCTTCTTGTGACTCCACGAATAACCGGAAATCTTCCGGTGTAATCTTTTGATGTTTCGGAGTGGCGAGTAGAGATTGGCCGATCCAACGTTTAACAAGTGGGGACGTGTCGATATGCTCATTGGCGCCGAAGTCTTCTGGAAGCTGTTGGAGGATGGCCGTTTCGAACTTGGCTCGAAACATTCAACCCTACGGAATTCCAAGGGTTGTGGTGGGTCATTGGAAGCTCGATCGCAACAAACGTGCCTGTTGTTGCACACACCTTCTGTCAGGTTGCTGAGGATGAATCGCTAATCGAGCTTCTGAAGAGTGTCTATAAGATAGAGGCTTGCGATGAGCTTCGCCCATCCCTTACGGCGGATGATGAGAAATGTCTGGAGTATTTACGGCAGACACACCAGCGTACGGATGACGGTAGATACGTTGTTCAACAACCTTTCATCGAACGCAAGCAAGAACTTGGAGATTCGCTTACAATGGCACAGCAGCGCTTTCTTAACCTGGAGGGGAGACTAGACAAGCAGCCATAAATCAAGGAGCAGTACTCGTACTTCATGTGGGAATACGAACAGCTTGGGCATATGCGAGGCATCGAGAAAGTACCGAGCGACGATCCGACATCGGTATTCTATTTGCCACACCACAGCGTGTTGAAACCCACCAGTACGACGACTAAGTTAGGGTAGTGTTTGATGGATCAGCTAGATCATCGACAAGTGTATCGACTAACGACACACTGATAAGTGGACCAACTATCCAGAACGATCTCGCCACAATTTTGCTCTCTTTCCGAGAATTTCGCTACGTCTGTACGGTAGACGTTCCAAAGGGGGGCAGCCCATATGGCATAAAGTCGTTTGGCATAACCATAACTTGAGCTAGGTGGTCATTTGGCATAATGCCGTTTGGCATAATGACCATTTGGCATAACACTTTTGAAATAACATACAACATACAACAGCGATCAAGACTACCTTAGCGCAACAGCAGCCAACTTAGGATCTCAAGCAAAGTAACGTGCATCAATTGATTTAAGATATTTATCATATAATTTTTTCATCGTAATTGTATTTTATTTAAAAAAAATACATACATGAAACTAAATACCTATCTGTTTGACTAATGAGGCATTTGTTCATGAAAAATGCGAAAGTAAGACATTACTTAAATGATTAAGTTTGGTAATTAATGAAAGTTTGGTATTCCTGGATATGGTTTTCAAATCTAGAGTTTATCTAATGCTATAAATACACCTACACGCTCAAAACATACTTTCTTTTATATGTCCCAACAAATATCGGTGTTGAATTAGAGCTTGTTCAAGCAAATTTGGAGAAGCTATTCAGCTGTTTCTTCTAGAATAGCTGAATAGCTTCTCCAAATTTGTTTGAACAAGCTCTAATTCAACAACGATGTTTGTTGGGGTAATACTATCTCTTTTGATCTCACGAAAGAGTTATTCAATTTTCGTAGAAAGTGGATCTACTCAAGTTTTGAATTTATTCCATTTACAAAAGTTGAGTAACATTTCCGTGTGAGAAAAAGAGATAAGAATTCAATTTTACTCAGTCACTGAGTAAAATGAAACGAGGGCGTAAACTGAGAAAACAATATCCAGAACATAAGACATTATCATCGCTAGGTTGATTAATCTAGGTTTTTCTCCATAGTAATATTCCCTTCTTTCTAAATAGGCTGTTCATCAAAATATGGCATTCTTAGGTTTCAGGATTAAAATTGAAATTTGAAAATCAAATGTTTTCTTCTCTGATGTTGAACAGTGAATTTTTGGATTGACTAAATGTATGGTTTGGTTATGTTTGGCACAATTTATTCCATACCGATAGAAACGCAATTGTCATAATTAGGCGAATATGGGAAGTATTGTAATCTTTCTTGTTTATTAATTAGGTCGTCCTTTGAAGTTTTCTTTAAAATTATTTTACATTCTATGATATAATGATTATCCAAAACAATAACAGTTGATGTAAATCGTCCATACTGCCATAACTATTCGTTAATTGTCCAGTGTAACTGTTGAGTTTTGTATCAATTATCAGCTTGTTGAGCTTGTTCATATGTTTGCGTTTCCAGTATTTGAGCAAAACTGTCATTAAGCCAAATGTTTCTGATGAAACATTAACATACACATTTTCATTCGAAAAAATATTTTTCAAACAGTAATCAATGGTAAATAGCCATTATTCCAATTCTATGTCTACTGAATTTTGCATGTAAAAGTTATGCCAGGTTATAATTATGCCAACTACCAGCTTTCATTTTCCAATATTTATGCCAAATGACCATTGTTTATCCAACATCTTATGCCAAACGCCTTTATGCCATATGGGGTAGCCCCGTTCCAAAGATGTTTCGCCAGGTTGGCGTTCATCCGAAGGACACTTGGTACCCACGTATCTTCTGGAGGTACAACGGTACAATCTTCTGCAAACGGTGACGTACGGCCTGAGAACGTCTCCGCGTTCCAGGCAACCATGGTACTACAACAAACTGCTCCTGACCATCGAGATGAGTTTCCGGAAGCCGTTAAGGCACATATATGGACGACATCCTGGCGGGAGCCAATACACTAGCAAAGGCGTGCCAATTGCAAAAAGATTTGACAAGCTTGCTAGCCAAGGGCTGTTTCGGCACGCACAAGTGGTGTGCAAACCATCCTGACATCGTGCAAGAGATCCCTGAAGAACTTCGAGGAAACTCGTTCGTAGTCACCGACAAGCCCACAGAAAAAACTGCTACACCTGGCAGCACTTTGTCACCATCTTCTCGATAAGACAATCGTGATTCCTTTGCACGTTGAAGATGTATTGCATGTCCAGAGCAGTTGGTGCAGCTACAATCCTTAATTTCGAAGTGTCCATTGACCTTGATACGTAGCTCTGCAGCAGTGCACGCCTCACACTCTTCGTGCCCGAGCTTCACAAAAGAGAAGTTGTTTTCTTTGACGACCTTACAGTACAACGAATAGCTTGCTTTTAGGTGTTGTTTGGCTGCATAATCCTCGTGCAAGGATTTTTCGGTCAAATCCGATGGCAAATAAAGAGGGTGGGGGCATGAGATCGTCGATAGTGGGAGATACTTGGGCCATATCCAAATAAATGCTCCCTTATGGCCTCACGAGCTTTCATATCTCTCTTATTTTTCCCACGTCGGTCTACTGGAGGTCCGTCCCGAGCTGCCCGGATGCATCTGTAAATCACATTACTACTTTCTATATAAATAAATTATGTAACAGACAATGCTTCCAAAAACTTACCCACAATTTTCGCGAAAACCAATCGTGTTTAGGATAAACTTTCTGCAGACAGTTACAGGGTCACCGCTTGAGCTTGGAAGAATGCATTTTAACGCAAGTTGCTTTACCAAATCCGTGGACACTTTACGGCTCCGGCGTCGTGCGATAGGTTTTGGATGAGCATACTGCCGGATTAAGTTTCCTTGACCAACATTGTCCAGATCCAAATATAATTTATGAAACTGTAGTCTGTCATCCCGCGTAAGATTCTCGTTGCACTTTTTGAAGCATCCACAATTGTCCGGAAACCGTATGCGACAGATGCCGTTTTCTAGCTGAATCTTCTCGTTTAATTTATTTTTTGGTTCTTTTTCCGGATTTCCGCTTTGACCGCAGCTCGGAAAAACTGCCAGAGCTATCCGTATCACAGCTTTCCCTTGTTTCCTTTTCTTCGTCGGAGTTTCTACCGTGGAAACTTGTCCTAGGTTCCGATCCTACGCCACTGCCGCTGAAAACCGATTGGTCGACCTCTGGGACCGGTAATTTCGCCGGGTCCGCAGACGGAAATCGCTCACCTGTGCCATTTTTGAAATCAAACTCGCGGAAGTCCTCTTCCGATTCGTCGCCACTGGATTGTCCGTATTGTTTCAAATATTCCATTTCTGGTTCCACTTCTATCGACACCGAAAAATCACGCCAAAGAAATTCAATCGTCACTCGTGAAATGTCAAAACAAATATCAACAACAACCATCTCTCAGTTCACGATGTGACAAATATGCGTACATTTTTCGCCTGGCCAGAGAATTTCGCGGCATAAGTGTCACATTTGGGATTTGATTGAAAAAAAGTGGAAAAAATAGTTTTTTTTTGCAAGTTTGAGTAAGACTCAATAATATTAATATGCTTCGATAGTTTATTGCGTTGAAGTCAATAAAAAGAGCGAAATTGTGCGGTAACAGTGTAAATATATTTTGAAACTTCAAACGCGTTTTTCTCATTTTGCTTGTTTGTAACATGTGACATTTATGCGTCCGACGGCAGTACATATAGGTAATACCCTGCAAAGATGGTGTTATGCGTCAAATCCGCTGGCTGACTGGTACAAGAAGGCGTGGAGTACAACGAGCTAGATGGCCGGATCAGGTAAGCCAAGATTTGGAGAGCGCGGGGCGCAACCGAGGATGGAGAGAAACAGGCCATGAACCCGGTGAATCGGCGTAGAATTGTTGACGAGGTTATAATTGATGTAGTGCCAATAAATGTATGTTTTTTTACCGCTCAACAAACAACATGCGACGCATGCGACTCACTCCACTTGCGAATGAAAAAAATATGGCGTATGGCGGTTGACAGATAAAAAGTCGAACCTCGGCTTACACCACTGCTAGACCGATATTTCGGCATGATAAGCAGCTGAGGTCGGTTGAAGTATGGTTAACGTTCGTGCTCGGCTCCTAGTGGTGCCGAGAATCGGTTTAATAATGAAGCTACCCGATATTTCAGTTTCAAATGATGCTGAGACTCGGCATTGTTTGATTTTTTGCCGAGTTATCAGTTCAATACAAAAGTGCCGAATGAATTCAGCTAAATGTTTAACCGAGCCCGTGGATAATTTTTTTAGAGTCCCCATTGTTCGTTCCCCGGACGGAAAAAATATTGAATGTTATTCCTGTGCGTAGAATTTCAGTCGCATGTACCCTGAAGACGACCATAGTTGCGTTTTGATTATAGTTATAACAGAGGGA
>JASCZW010018207.1:0-15807 GCA_034211315.2 Aedes japonicus
AAATAGCATTTGGACTATCGATATGCAGAACCCGAAAACCCCCGAGAAATAAAGTTGTACCTGTTATGTCGGATAATAGTTGTTCCATTACAGTATCATTACATTAGTATTAGTGACTTTCTCTTCGTGCTACACTGTCGTCTACAAATATCTTAACACCGATCCTACATGCAACACCAATCAACATGCAACTAGCGATTTAAAATTTGTTCACTGTTGTAGAACCCCTTGGTCGGAAGTACACCTTGACACCAGCACCTGGCTATACATATTTACGCCTTTGTTTTGATTTGCTGTGTTACTTTGACAGAATATTTGAGACTGTGTTCGTGTGAGTTCATTATTAGAAGTGCATTATTAAGCTTGAGACCGAGACTGGGACCGATGTGCTAGTACAGACTGAGCCAAGAAAAAAAAAAGGTTTTTTTATGGGACCTACTGGTCTTAGAGTTAGTCTATGGTTTAATGCTACACGCTCCCTACACGCTACTTGCTCCCATTTGACAAACATTTAGTAGAGGGTTTTAGTTATATGCGGTTGTGATACCTGTCAGCAATGCTATAGCGCATGTGGGACAAAGTAGAAAATACATTAAGAGGTCTGAGAAGACGTCAGCTTGCTTTGAAAGCTTTCAATGAAAATAAACTGAACTTAATATCTAAAGTAAAAATAAAAATAGCCGCATATGCATTGATTGTGGACTGCATTTTGCAACAAAAGTGAACGCAGATCAACGCAAAAGCATCCACAAGGCAGATATTGCTTCGAAGAAAATAAGGCCACTCAAGATTATGTTGCTGCGCCTGGAAGATATTCTTTGTGAGACCGACGAGAACGGAGCTACGGAAGTTCTATGTATAGAATCCAATTTGTCGAAATCATTGGACTTGATATCCAAGAAACAATTCCACCAGAACTTCCGCTGATGAACATTAATTGCTGGTGACCTGATTGTTTGAGTTTCATTTCATAAATCGTTCCTCAAACCGCTACAGCCACATATTGTAGAACATTTTCCATAAATAAAGCTTAATCACGTATCAAATGTTTGTTACTGCTTTTCTACTTGCTTTCAATCGTATGTACATACTATCGTAGCAGTAGTTGGATTGCGTCAACTATTCTCCCAAAATGCAATGATTATGTCTGTGTTCAAACGAAAGTAATCCTTGCCCGTCTCTGCATAAAACCTCGCACCTCTCAATTTCAATGTTTAGTTTAGTTTTATAAATTCTGATTAAACATTAACACCCGACCATCAAAGCAATGAACTGCAAGTCCGTATGACACAACAAGCCCCTCCCCCCTTTCGCCCAACTCCAAAACATCCAGCCAGTCAGCCAGCGTTGAAGTTCACCCATGGGTAAAACAGCGCGACACGCCCTGCCATCGTCATCGCCGCCGTGCTCATCGACCGTGCCAAACACAGAGTGCAAACACATTCGCATATTTAATTTATCACCCCACTGACTGCAGGCTGGCTGGGCACTGTGCCCAGTTTTCCACGGACAACCAGGAAAGTTTCAGCAAAGCGACCGGCAAGAGCACGTTTCACGTTCGGGAGATAGTTTTCCGCAGGGTTCCATCCGGACACGAGATGCACTGGCCGTAAAACAAAGTGCAGATTGCTTGACCTCCATCGAGCCGGTTTTCGGTGCCCTTGGGGCGGATAAAGGGACACAATATACCATGAGCACACATACATTTTCCGTTATCGTTATTGAAAATTAAAAACAATTAATTACTCACCACCTTTCTGCCCAGCGCCTGAATGTATGAAACCTCTAGCCGTTGGACACAAATTCAACTCAGTGACAGGGATGCCATATTCACAGACATGTCTGTAAATTTGCAGACACGTCATTTTTGTTGCAGGCTTTTTTAACGATGCAGACACTTAGCAGACATTTTATTTTTGTTGACAATATTTTTAAAATTTCAAATAAAGGTATTCTCTGAAGTTCGGATTTAAAACATTCGAGGAACTGAACAGTATAGTAGATACGATAAGAAGCTTTGTAGAAATATTTTAAAATATCGTATCAATCCTTTAAAGTAGAAATCCTTCAAGAAACGAAAGCAATGGGCGATTTTTTATCCCGAATGGAAAATAACCATAAGCTGTATGATCATTATTATACATAAACAACCATAAAGAGCGTATTCTATATATGATAATGATTTCATAGACAAGAAATTAACAGTGCTGTATGGTTTATTCCTTGCTCATTCCTTTTATGATATAACGAGGGAAAGATTTGAATGATGGTCACTATAAACAAAAAACAGGAAACTGATTTAACAATACGTAATTTTTAGTTTATTATCACAAAATGTATGACTCATATAATACTGGTCATCATAATATGTATTTGTAAGGGAGCGGTTTTATCAGTCTACGGTAAGGGTTTGTTGCAATTAAATTAAGTAGATCTTACTTTCAAACTGAATTTTAATCCACTTGTGAACAGTATTGTTGACTTCAATAAAATACCTTTGATTGTCAATTTTTAATGTTTTTGAGTCCGCTGATCTCTTATTATAGTATTTTAAGTATATCCTAGTTTACTTAAAGTTCCATAAATCAAGGGGTTTGTTGGTTGATTTGTTGGTATTTTTATTTACATTCCATATTTTAGTTTATTCAGTAACCAAATTTGGATTGTGGGGATTGTAAAGGCAATAAATGTTTTCTACGGTAGTTCGAGACCCCTCCTCTCTCTCTCTCTCTGGTAGGGAGGGCGGGGCCTCATACTAATGAAACACAAATTTCTGCATAACTCGAGAACTAATCAAGCATATGGAACCAAATTTGGCATGTGGAGGTTTTTGGAGGCACAAAATGTTTCTATGGAAGTTTGTGACTCCTCGGCCATCTGAAAGGGGGAGGGAGGGGGGCTTCTATACAAAAACAACACAAATTTCTGCCCAACTCGAGAACTAACCAAGTAAATGGAATCAAATTTGGCATATGGAGGTTTTCGAAGGCAAAAAATTACTTATTGTGGTTTGAGACTCCTCCCCTTACTGAAAGAGGGGGCTCCCATACAAATGAAATACAATATTCTGTATAACTCGAGAACTAATCAAGCAAATGGAACCAAATTCGGCATGTGGAGGTTTTTGAAGGAGAAAAATGTTTCTTAGATGATTTGAGACCCCTCCCCTTTCTGAAATGAGGGAGATCCCATACAAGTAAAATGCAAATAATTGCATAACTCGAGAACTAATCAAGAAAATGGAACAAAATTTGGCATATGAAGGTTTTTGATGGAAAAAACTGTTTCTAAGACTTTTCCGCCTTCTAAAGAGAAGGGGGGGGCTCTCAAACAAATGAAACAGAACTTTCTGCATAACTCGAGAACTAATAAAGCATATGGAATAAAATTTAACTGGATTTTTTTAAGAGACATATTCATATGGTTGTTAAGACCCTTCTGCTCTCTGAATGGGGAGAAGGGGCTCCTTTAGAAATGAAACGCAAATTTCTGATTAACTCGAGTACTAATTAAGTAAATGGAACTAAATTTGACAGATGAAGGTTTTTGAAGAAGAGAAATGTTTCTTTGGTGGTTTGAGACCCCTCTGCCCTCTGAAAGGGGGGGGGGCTCCCATACGACGCAAATTTCTGCATAATTTAGAACTATTCAAGTAGAGATGAAACCACATTGTTTTCACAACGAAAATCTTTTAATATGACAAATGTCAACATCAAATGTGTGTTTTTTATTCACTTGGATTGGGAGAAAAAAAGGGAAAAGTATCATTCATTGTTATTATCATGATTGTAGCAGTTATCATCATGATTGAAATTATACATAAAGTATTACCTATTAATTATTACATCATATTAATATTACTTACGTATTAAATTATATTAACGTATATCCTAGTTTACTAAAGTTGCATAAATCAAGGGTATTTTATTGGATTTATGCATTACTTTGGATACATTGCCGATACCACCTAAAGTAAAACTGCAGAGTAAAATATTATTCACAAATTATTTACTGTATAATACACCGGAAATTTTGTTCGAGAAAAAATAATTTTTTGTATGGTAACGATACTTAACAACCTATTAGTGTTTGCCATAACATATATCATCGATATGGTACACTTTATTCTCAGTTTATAATTGTTGGAAGATAACTTGAATAATTATGAAACGATAAATGGTATAATACCTTTAAAATACTTTTTTATTCGGGATGGTAACGGAACTTAACTGCCTATTCAACATATTGTTATTTGGCCTTCTATCATCTGACATATAGTTTAAACTATAAAGGATAATGGGTTCCCTTTCCCATTGCCTACCATGCACTGTGATGGCTAGGCAAGAGATTGTCTGCTTGATCGGATGCCGCCTTTCCAACATGCTCTACGGTCAATTTCAACTACTTCTATTCAATTTCACAACCTGCCGTGCTCTTACGGACATCTTTGGTTCTAGCAGAAGTTGCTGTCCACTCCAACGGTTGATAAGAAGGATATTTCCAATTTTCAAACATGTCTAACCCTATTAAAAACAAAACGAGCCGACTGAAATTAATATGGGCATCGCCAAAGCTTTCATTGCGTGAAGCTAGCAAACTAATGCTTAGCAATCGTAGTATGATATTTTCTAAGAGCTCGAGTTATTTGGACCACCAATACGCATTGGGTCGGATTAACAAAAATATGTTATTTCCACGTTTGAATAATATTGCTTTTGTGATCCTTTTGGAATTTTTTTAACGAAATCCGTAAAATCCGATTCCCGAACGTTCAGCTGTTGAGAATTCGGTAAAACTTTACAGATGTAAAATAATAATGTAAATGTATGTAAATGTAAATGTAAAATAATCTGAGTGTGTTACATTTGCTCTATAGCCCAGTTGGTTGCCGCTCGGGGACAGAACAACAGTAAAAGTTATTAGCTATTGAAATAAATCTTAAAACTCTGATTTTTATCTCAAGTAATACTAAACGCATAATTTTAGAATATTTGCACTAGGGATTTAGAAATGTACCCTCTAGTTAAGGTTTATGAAATAAGCCCTAGATTTCAAGAATTATAGAACGAAATGAACCAAAATTTAGGGCATATCCTTGAAAATTCAGAAGTAGACTTCCCGGGCATCGGGAAGATAATTTCTAGAAGTTCAGAAAGAGACTTTCTCTAAAAAAAACAACTTCTCCGATGGTCAGGCAAAAACTACTCAGAAATATTGGGAGCAATGAGTTCAACTAAGAAGAACCTTCGAAAAATCAGATCCTAACATTACCAAAGTTGAAGATCATACTTACCAGAATTACAGCACAGAACTTACTCAAAATTCAGGAGAGGACTTATCAGAGCTTCAGGAAGAAGTTTGGGGAAGAGGTTTTCTTTGAAGTTTGGAATTTTTCAGAGGTTTTGGAGTTCTTTTCAGAAGTTCAGGAAAAAACTTCCCCGAATTTCAGACGGGAAATAACCAAGAAGGACGCTACCTATCATTTCTCAAAAAATCAGGGAAAAAATTCCTCAGGACGATACGTCATAGAAGTTGAGAAGAGAACTTCTCTGAAGTTCAGGAAATATCTTCCCAGAAGTTCCGGAAGAAACTTCTCAAAAGGTTAGTTGGAACTATCCAGAAGTGCTAGGCAGCTTTTCCAAAGCTCAGAGGAGAACATTTCAGAATTTCAGAATAATGATTTCTCAAAATTCAGGAAGAAACCTCTCTAAAGGACCGAATGAAACTTTCCAGGAGTGTTGGGTGTACTTGCTTTTAATTTGAGCAAGAATTTTCAAATAGTTCCGAAACAAACTTCTCCAAAGTTCTGGAGAAAACTTCCCTAATGTTCAGATGAGGACTTCTCAGAAGTCCAGGAAAAAACTACAAGAACAAATGTTCAATAAAGTTTCAATAAAGTTTTCCTCGCAGTTCAAGATTGGAACAATCAGAAGTTTGGAAAGAATAAGCTCAGGAAAAAATATCATCGAATTTCAGGAAGAAACTTACCATAGAGGGCACTACCTGTAGGATCAAGAAGGAATATTTCCCAGAAGTTCAGAAGAGACTTCCCAAAGGTTTAGTTGGAACTATCCAGAAGTGCTAGAGAGCTTCCCTAAAGTTCCGAATCGAATTCAGGAAATCCCAGAAGCTCAGGTAAGGCTTGCTTCATTTAGAATTGGAACAAACTCTTGCTCATATTGTGGCGCTCCTGGGGGACGGATTTGGAAGTTCTTGGCGTCCACGTGTCAGCTTCACGTATGTATTTTTGACATTCCGACAAATCGACTGTACTTTGTAAACAATCAACATGGAAGCCGAAAGAAGGGAAAAAATTGTGCACAGTTATTTGGAAAATCCATTGTGGTCTGCATCTAGGCTAGCTAAACAGCTGAAATTGCCCAGAAATACCGTATGGCGCGTTATCAAACGGTATAAGGAAACATTGACGACGATTCGGAAGCCTCAAGCCAACCGTCGGAGTGGAACTGTCGACCGGCAACTCCGTGGTAAGATTTTGAAGACGATTAAGAGGAATCCAAATTTGTCGGACCGTGATTTGGCCAGAAAATTCGGTGCTGCCCATAGTACCGTGAGGAGAACTCGACTCCGGGAAGGAATCAAGTCGTATCGAGCTAGCAAACAGCCAAATCGGACCATAAAACAGAATAGTGTGGCGAAAATCCGTGCTCGGAAGCTATACGACCTGGTGCTGACCAAGTTCGACGGGTGTCTTCTGATGGACGATGAAACCTATGTCAACGCTGACTTCGGGCAAATCCCAGATCAAAAATTTTACTTGGCAACGGCTAGGGGGGATGTTCCAGCCAAATTTAAATTTGTTTTTGCCGACAAATTTGCACGAAAATTCATGATTTGGCAGGGCATTTGCAGCGGTGGCAAAAAAACGAAAGTTTTCGTTACAAATAAGACAATGACGTCGGAACTATACCAAAAAGAGTGTCTCCAAAAACGAATTTTGCCAGTCATTCAATCCCACGACCATCCCGGCAGATCTGGCAAGCTGTCATTACAGCCAGATTTGGCAAGCTGTCATTACAGCAAAGTCGTTCAAGAATGGTATGCAGAGAAAGGGGTCCAGGTTGTTCCGAAAAACCTTAACCAACCCAACTGCCCCCAGTTCCGCCCTATTGTGAAATACTGGGCAATCATGAAGTGGAGACTCAATGCAAAGGGAAAGGTTGTCAAAGACATCAATCAGATGAAGACCTGGTGGAATAAGATAGCTAAAACGATAGACGAAGAAGGTGTGCGCCGCCTAATGAGCCGTGTTTCAGGAAAAATTCGAGAATTCCTTCTAAACCGTGACGAATAATTTTATCCGTATTTTTTCTTAAAAGTATGAAGAAAACGCTACATTTGAATAAAAAAAGATCTTAAATTCAATAATAAATAACTGAAATACAGGCAATTGTTTTTGTTCCAATTCTATCTGCAGCAAGCTTTAGATACTTTCGATGAAATCAGGATGAAACTATCCAGAAGTATAGGGGGAACTTTCTAGTAGTTTAAGCAGGAATCTCCCAGAAATTCAGGAGCAAACTTCCCCGAAGTTCAGGAGAATACTCCCCTCGGAAGTTCAGAAAAGAACTTCTCATAAGTTCAGAAAGAAACTTCTTACAACTTCAATAAGATTTTCCAAGAAATTCTGGAGAATACTCCCCTATAGTTCAGAAGAGAACATCTCGGTAGTTCAGAAAAGAACTTTTCAGAAGTTCAGGAAGAAACTTCCAACAATTTTAAAAAGATTTACCAAGAAGTTCTGGAGAGTACTTTTCCAAAGTTTTGCAGAAACTTTCCTCGTAGTTCAGGATGGGACTAATCAGAAGTTTAGAAAGTTTCTATGTTCAGGAAAAAACTTACCAAATGTTTCTGGAAGGTAAGCTTCTATTACGTCTTTTCGTCGAAAAAAGTCTAATTTTATAAAAAAAACTAGCTGAACCTGGTGCGTGCGCTGCTACGCTTGCATCTAAATGAAGAAAAATTTAATGTAACTGGCAATTTTATGGGTTTTTTTTCGAAATGAGTTTCTTTTTCTTGAATAAGCAGGGGTTCAAACTTCTATCAAAACATGCTTCTTACACGAGGAATACACGTCTTGTTTAAGTATCCTGGATAATTCTCATTTTTTGTAGAAATTTGTGTTTCATTTGTATGGGAGCCCTCCCTTCCAGAGGGGGTGGTTTCTCAAACGACCATACAATGATTGCCTTCAAAACCCCCCACATGCCAAATTTGATTCGATTTGCTTGATTAGTTCTCGAGTTATGAAGAAATTTATGTCTCATATGTATCAGAGCCCCCCTTTCTGAGAGAGTAGGGGTCTCAAACAATCATAAGAACCTTCCCCAGCCCCAAAAACCCCTTCATATAAATTTTCACGTTGGTCGGTTCAGAAATTTCCGAGTCTATAAGGATCTGACAGGCAGACAGACAGACAGAAATTCATTTTTATGTATACATAAATCTACCCTCCAAAAACCTCAACATGCGAAGTTTGGTTCCATTAGCTTGATTTGTTCTCGAGTTATGCTGAAATTCGTGTTTTATTTGTATAAGAGACCCCTCTTTCAGTGAGCGAAGGAGTTTCAAACCACAATAGAAAAATTTCTTCTTAGAACCTCCAAAAACCTTAACTAAAAGTTCCGAGTTACATTTGCGTTTCATCTAATCTCCATTCAGAAAGGGGGCTCCTTAACAAAGTTCTCGAGTTATTCAGAAATTTGAGTTTCATTTCTATGGAAACCCCCTCCCGCCCCCTTCCAGATGGCGGAGGAGTCTCAAATTTCCATAGAAACATTTATCTCCTCCAAAAACCTCCACATGCCAAATTGGGTTCCATATGCTTGATTAGTTCTCGAGTTATGCACAAATTTGTGTTTCATTTTTATGAGGGTTCTCGATTTACCTTAGAAACATTTCTTGCCTTCAAAAACCTCTACCTGCCAAATTTGGCTCCATTTACTTGATTAGCTCTCGAGTTATGTAGAAGCTTTTGTTTCATTTGTATGGGAGCACCGCCCCCCCCCCCCCCACCTAACAGAGAGAGAGAGGAGAAACATTTATTGCCTTAATCCTCGCATGCCAAATTTGGTTCGATTTGCTTCATTAGATCTAGAGTTATGAAGAAATTACAGTTTCATTTGTATAACAGCACCCCTTTCTAGGAGAGAGGAGGGGTCTCAAACCACCATAACAACATTTTTCTCCTCCAGAAAACTCCACATGCCAAATTTGGTTCCATTTGCTTGATTAGTTCTCGAGTTATGCAGAAATGTGTGCTTCACTTGTATGGGAGCCCCCCCTTTCCAGAGAAAGGAGGGGTTTCAAACAAAGCAAAAATCTTACCAAACGGTCCTTCCGCTCGCGAGTTAAATCGTGACAAAGGAAACCCCAACTCATTTTTATTTATATAGATTACAGACTTTTATAGACATTCCCAGACCATTCAAATTTTTATCACAGACATTTGAAAAAAACTATAAGGGACAGCCCAATGGGGTTGTACGCAAAGTTGACGTAGGACTACGTAACTATTTCGAAATAATCTACATATATATCTATGCATATACATGTACATCATATCGTGATATGACTACCAACTGGATCATACATATTTCCCTCCAGATTTGATAAATTTGCCACGAGCTTGGCACGACTGCATTATAAAGCACGACTGCATTATAAAGCACGACTGCATTAAAAAGCCACTTGCTTGCGACAGCCACTGAGTCATCATTCTAGCTGGTTGCTCGCCCGCGTACTTTTCTGCAGGGTACTTGCAACCGTCAGCTGTCAGAGCAGTACTGGCCCATTGCCGCTCTGCATAGCTCCATGGCTGCCGAGCGAATGAAGAAAATTTGAAGGTGTTCCTGTTTTATATCGTGCACTGCTGCATGTGAGACGTTCCTTACTTAAATTTGAAGTCTGTGATAGCAAAGTACCGTGTATTTGGTAAAATTACTCTGAAAATCGGTATTATAAGACACATCACCTTATATTTGCGTTAATGTCAATAGTTGAATGTTAAAAATCAATAGTTTTTAATATTTAAATCGAAGCGTAGAAAATGTTCCGATCGATTGGTGCAAACATTTTGAAAATCAATCGTGGAATGACTTAGTTATTAACGTTCAAAACCTATATATTTTTCGTGACGCTCCAAATTTTCGCAATTCGAACGTGTACCCCAGTATTGAAAACACAGACGTAGTCCTACGTCAAAATATCTGGCATCCCTGCTCAGTGAGCTCAGAGTCAGCGTGGGGAATAATTTCCAAAGCTGTTCCGTTTGTCCATCTACCCTTTAGCGAACCGACTGATATAGTGGAATGAATAATAAATTCCATTTATGATTATGCCATGCATTTGCATCTCGACCCACCAGAATTTAGAAGCAGGAGGAGACGCAGAGATCAAGAGGATTACTTTGCCCTACTTGCTTGCTGCTCGATTGTTCCTGCTGCTATCGCATCGCTCGATCCCAGCAAGCTTTGTGTGTGCAACAGCAGCACCGGCCCTGTGCATACTTTGATCTAAATGTTAATTGAGAAGTTGGATTGGTCGAAGGTGGGGTTTGTGGCGACGACGGTGATTGTTGGAGATTTCCACAGATTTGTCATTTGAGATTGTTCTGTGGCTGTGTTGACTTCAGATGGATGGATTTCCCTTCGGTTTAAATTCTCGCGAGTGATTGATTAAAGCATTCAATGCTCGTCCACGGACAAACATTTCACGAGCATCCTTGAACCTTCCGAGTGACTGTCATATCCGAGTTGTCGCTCACGTCCGAAACAGTCTACCGTATCTGATTCTGTCCCTTCAACCTTCCTCAGGCACGTTTGTTGGAATTCTGTCTATCCATCTGTCCTGTTTCACGTCCTGTCTGCCTGCTGTCAGTGTCTTGAATAACAAATCATCTCTCCGGGTCGAATTTTCCCCCGCCATACTCGTTTTCCAGGACTTCCCATTTTCACGGGCGAAATCTTTCCTTCAAAGAGCTAATGAACGAAAATCTCCTTTCCATCAGCAGGTGTGTTTATTCTGACACATCATCGGACAAATCCCATTCACGTACGGGAAAACGGGTTTTAAAGCGCCAGAGTCTTCCCGCTCCCGCTCCACCCCCACCTTGCCTGATAAGCTCAGTTGTAATTTATCCAATTTATTATCCAAGGGTGGGAGGTGAAATCCTATTTGCAACTCGGTTCTATGCCATTGACTCGGTTCGATTCGCTTTGGGACGATGCGGGAAGTCGGAGCAGCCACCAAAATGAAATTCATTTTCCACGCTAGGGTAGGTGACAGTTGCGGCATTGATTGTTGCAGCCATGTTACAATTTGTGTGATTACGGCAAAAAACAGACCCTCACCCTAGACTTCAGTCTTCGTTGCTCCTGGCGAAAAAAAACTGCTTCTGTTGCTGCTTTTTGAACGACGTACGGCTTGATGTGATGCTGTGGCTGAGAAGATTGCTCCATGAGAGGCCTACTGTTGGTGATTAGATCAATGTTGAGTTGGTTGATTTTGGGCGTATGAGCCCGAGAGCAATGGTTATGAGTTGAACAGTTCTTCAACGTTCCAGTTTGAACCGGAATCTTCAGATTTTTTTTCAGTGAACCAGTTGGAGATTGTTATTTTTCAGCTGATCCAGCTGAAGCTGTTTCCGTGTGTAGGTAACCGTACAAAGCAGTATTTGATAACAAATCATGATGAAATAATCCTGTTAAGGTGAAACGGGAGGGGGTCCTTGTTCAATATGATTTAAAGGTTAGATTTCTTGAGACTAAAATCACAAACAAAACAAAATAAACAACGCTCAAATTGCTAACCAATGGATGCTCCAGTAGTGGAGCAAACGATTATTAAAAATTTCACGCCTGAAGTCCTTATAGTATTTAAGGCTTGAGCTTAGAAAAAATTCGAAGCGATAGGGACTTGATGCCGTATGTCTTAAATGATGTACATATGCTACAAAGCAATCAATAGGTGGTTAAGACATTCAATCAATCAGACCAAGGCCGGAGTGCTTTCTGCTGTATACATGAGTTTTTTCCATTCTATTCGGTCCAAGGTTGCACCTTGTCAGCTCCGGAATCTGCGAAGGGTCAGCAGATCGCCTTCTACTAGATCGATCCACCTTTCTCACCTCTTTTTCTTGTGCCCGTCGGATCCTTTTCGAGGTTCCTTTTAACTGAGCTGCCGTCCGATATTCTTACGACAACGTGTTGCACGGGGATGGTTTCCAAATTAAAGGGCGAACACGAAATTATTGCGACACATTCAACAGGGCATAACTTTTTTACCATTGGGTAAAAATCAACCAAATTTTGCACACTTTCTCATTGATGTGTATTGTTTACATGCTGTCAAACTCGAAGTCGTGTTTTTCGATTCAACGAAAATGGAGGTGAACCAAAGCGAGTCGAGAGAACAAATTCTTTCCAAACACCCGGAATTTCCTGACCTGTCGCACCGGCAGTTGGGAAAAATGTTGAACATTCACCATTCAACCGTCTCCAGAGTGTTGAAGCGGTTCCAGGAGCGGTTGACGTTGGACCACGGCAAAGGAGCTGGAAGAAAACCGGGACCGGAGAACAAAAAGAAGGAGGGAAAGGTGAAGCGGATGATTATAGCAAATCCCAACGTCTCAAGCCGTGATTTGGCTAAAAAGATCGGCATGTCCAAGAGCTACGTCCAGAATGCAAAAAAGAGAGCTGGACTTCCAGCAAAACTTCCCAAACCGCGATGAGCGGCAACAATCGACGGCTAAAACTCG
Organism: Aedes japonicus; assembly: GCA_034211315.2. Taxonomy (NCBI): domain Eukaryota; kingdom Metazoa; phylum Arthropoda; class Insecta; order Diptera; family Culicidae; genus Aedes; species Aedes japonicus. Next base: position 12,779 of record JASCZW010018207.1, read on the forward strand.
GGCACGGAAGCTCTACGAGAAGATGCTGACAAAATATGGCTGCTGTGTGATGGACGACGAAACGTATATAAAAGCCGATTTTAAGCAAATTCCGGGGTTGGAGTTTTTCACCGGCAAGAGCAAGTTCTATGTGGATGACAAATTTAAGAAGAAGAAATGTCGAAGTTCGCCTCCAAATATCTCATTTGGCTGGCCATCTGCTCTTGCGGACTGAGGAGTGAGCCTTTCGTGACAAAGGGCACAGTAAATGGCGAGATCTACAAATCTAAGTGCCTCGAGAAGCGCCTTTTGCCGTTCTTGCAGCAGCACGACGAAGCTCCGCTATTTTGGCCAGATTTGGCATCATGCCACTATTCTAAAAGTGTCCTGGAGTGGTATGAGGCCAATTCTGTCCATTTTGTTCCAAAGGACATGAATCCGCCAAACTGTCCGGAGCTGCGCCCGGTGGGGCAGTACTGGGCAATGATGAAGCGGGAACTTCGGAAGAGCAAGAAGACAGTCAAAGACGAGAAGGACATGTTAAGAAAATGGAAAAAAAAACTGAGAAACTGGTACCGGATGACACTGTAAAGACTTTGATATATGAATATGAATGTTGTAGGTTAACGTTTACCCCATGCTTGGAATAGGGTCTTGGGGTGCTTAAGCCGTTCCCTACCCTATCTTCCACCGATTTTACTTCCTCAGGATGCTTCACTTCAGTACTTTTGAATTGGCCGTAGTTCTGTTGTGTTCGGGGGGTTGAGATGCTTTGGCACGAAACTCCCAGAACCTCTTTCGAGTAATGGCACGAGGCTAAATCCGGTCAGAAAATCGTAGGACCATCGTGTGACCTCAGAAGAGGAAATATACACTTTTGGAGGCATTCCTTTAGGTACACCTGCCCGTTGACCGTTCCAGTAGTCACGAGTCCGTTTTCCACACGAGCAAATTGCTTGCCAAATCAAATATTTTTTAACAAACTTTGATATTTTCTTTACGAATCTTTACGAAAGTTTTGGTTGGATTCAGTTTCTTCGCCACATCTCGAACTGAACTGTTAGGATTCCTCTTGAAAGCTTGAACTACCCGCTTGTGATCCTTAGCACAATACGGAGATCCATTTTTGCCACTTTTTTTCTTCCGACCGATGGCTAAACTTTTGTGGTACCAATTTAAAACACGAGACACCGTAGAATGAACCATTCCCACCTTCCTGTTGATGGCACGATGAGAAAGATCCGAATTTTCGTTGCTGTTCTTCCGACTCCATCGTCGCAACGATTGCACATCTGTTAGTAAAACTTACACAGCGTAAACAAATACACATTGAACTAATTTTACCCAAAATTCCGATAGAAAATACCCAACGGGAAAAAAATTTCAGCCATTTAAAAGTGGTGCAATTTGATTCCTTTAAAGTATCATTCAGGATATGATAATAACTACGAAAATAATTTTTACACCTCGAAATAACGGTCAAAACCAAGAAAACATTCCTTTTGTTTTAATCCAAATGATGCCTTTTCTAGGCACACGATATATTGAAGTGTACCTGCAATCGAAAATATAATGCAGTAACTTTTATCTCTTAATTTAATTCAAACCTCTATAATTTTTGGTTAGCTGAACGATCCTGGAAGATATGCTTTCGTTCCTAGCACACGGTTCAAGAAATATTTGATAAGCGCTTTGAAAATCCATACCTTTTTGATTCGTAACATGTGAACCTTCCTCCCATAAGCTAGTAAATTCTTCTATACTATGCTTCCATATTTTTTGCAACGTTATTGAAGTACAGATCTGCGGTTCACATCACAAAAAAACTGTTTCCCTCCTCATCCCACCACCTTCGACGACGGTTACTTCGTAAATACACTTTTTACGCCCTTCTCTGTCATATATTTCTGACATAAAAACACCCCCGTCAAGGCCGTCAACCGAAACCCATTTGCCCGCTGCCATAGTCCAAGTAAACAGAAAAATTCCTCGACCACCTTGGAACTCATAAAACAAACTTTATCGATTCATCCGGAAAAAAAAACCCCTTTCCCAATTCGGCATTTGTTTATGAACAATGTCAGAAAAAGGGCGACCCACGTTTCTGTTCGAGGCGATTTGAAAAGGTTCTGCACAAAATTCTCCGGTTAATCAGGTTTACGTCAGTTGAAAGAAAACGATGTAAAGCGATACTGCGCTTCGATACAAACGCAAATCGACTACAATGGAAAACGGAGTGCAACATTTGCATAATCCTGCTGCCGCCGGTTTGGAATTGAGAAAACGAGAATAAAAATGCGCCACTTCCTCCGGTGCAACCAGACAGCATGTACAAATCCACTTCCGATCTCACTTAACCCACATTCCCCGGAACGGGGATTTACTTCAGCCGGGCTTTCTTTCTTTCTTTGCATTTTAAACCACTTGGGAGGAGTTTCCCTTTCGTACAATTGAAATTTGCCGGAATTTAGACTAATGTGCCATAAAGCCTCCAGCAGCAGAACCAAAGTAAGAAAGGTTAGTCGAACATTAGCCTAACGTTAGTCCAACGAAGTAATTCTTTTGAGTTGTAGCTGCCAGTGTTGCCATAATTATTTTCAATTATGTATTTCAATTAATTATTACTTTCAATCAAATATATTCAATTCGATATTGTGTCAGAAGAAATCCAAATACATCTGTATTTCAATAATTCTCAATGTATACTCACTTATAATGCTCCATGGTTGAAATATCAAATCAATATTTTATCTGCCGCTTTTTTTAATATGCTCCATCAGTCATAGTTTTCATACAACTTGTGTGAACAATTTTCGAACAAAACACTTTACGTTTTCCAACAATTTGAAACTTACGTACAGATAACTACAGGGTTGCCTATGACAATAAAATAAACTTTAAAAAGTTTTGTGCTCGGGTTTTGATGCAGCAGGCTTGAGATGATTCCACCAAGTTAAAAGACTTAGTTTTTTTTTAAGTTTCAGAATTACCTGAATGTCTATATATATTGCAAGGAATACTTTCTAACCAGGTATCCTGAATAATACAAC
>JASCZW010018208.1:0-15800 GCA_034211315.2 Aedes japonicus
CAGAAAGCTTGTATATGGCCAGGATTCCATGACAAAAATTAAGGGAAATTACTAGCACATTAGCGCTACCTAATGAGAATATTCAAACTGTCTTGACCCACCAGAAGCATCACTTAAAATGAGAGATTTAATCCGGATCCCATGTTATAGGATAGTCAGGAAAAAATAGGAAAATTCGGAACTTCCAGTCATCAATCAGAAAGTTTTCAATCACTGAACAGTTTTGTTGAAGGGTTTTGATACCCTGAACTACATTTTCTTTAACAAAATCATTCCAAATGGACAGAATACCACCTTATTCAGGAAAACCACTTGTACACTAGCAAAATATCCTGAACTATTGGTAAGAAATCAAAAGGTCTTGACCTACTGAACAGCCTTCCTGAAGACGGAAGCCTTTTATTTGAGACGGATCCAGCAAATTCTACACAAAATAAATGAAGGGAGGGGGCTCACGGGCAGACACGGTTAGCCTCCTACCACGAGTTCACATCGACGGTGATGAAATCGAGGTAGTAGACGAATTAGTGTATCTGGGCTCATTGGTGACCGCTGATAACAACACCAGCAGAGAGATGCAAAAGCGCATTATGGCTGGCAATCGCACAATCTACTTTGGACTACAATCGAAGCAAAGATCGAACAAAGTTCACCGAGATGCAAAGTTAACCATCAACAAGACATTAATTAGACCCGGTAGTTCTCTACGGTCAAGAAACATGGGCACTGTTAGTGAAAGACCAACGCGCCCTTTGGTGTTTTGAACGAAGGCGAATTGGTTCAGTCTAGTGTGGACATTAAAGACGCGATGAGCAATAGTAACATTCAAGAACGCACATCAGAATACAGATACCAAATGGCAATGAAATTTACAGAGTATTCGTTAAAGGTTTGAACATAAGATTGGAAATAATCGAACTATAGATATGACAACCAAAATCTGAGCAAGGTAATCGAATGAAAAGTTTGCTGATAGGTTTGAAGGCCCCAAAACCGGCCGATCATTAATAATAAGGAAAAGTCTGAGTAGAATAACCTTTCAAATTTTGATGAAAATTTCATGCCGATTGAGATTTCCGAGAAGATAAATTATTGAAAAGTCTTGTCAAAAAGCTCCGAGATACATTTTATGTGGATTCTCAATGATTGTTAAGTTTATAAGGAAACACTTGTTTACTATTGGTTTGAGGTAGAAACTCTACGATCAATATCGAGTTCTATCTGAAATCCTAACTGAAATCCTCTATTTGGAAACACATCCGATAGCTGCCAATGAAGTGTAGATTTTTAAAGACATAAGTTTCAGTTGCTCTAATTGCGTTAAACAAAAAACTAGCGTTTCGAGAATTTGTGAAAATCTCGCTCGAATTTTGAGGAGATCAAAACAGGCCTGGGATTTCTCATGATCATGACAAGAAAGTATGCTACAAAATATGATCAGAATCGACGCAAAGTTGATGGCACGGAACGTGAATTCGTCATGGATTGCTTTTCTGTTGTTGTTGAATCATGGGTTGTCATGGGAACAGTTGTGATACTTTTTTATGTTCACTGCCGACTACCGCTATTCAAATAATGATAATTTAATGAGTAAAGTTGTACCGCTTTTGTGCTAAATCCATTTCTTTATTTCTGAATTGAGTGATTGAGGGCTTTCGATGTCAGGTACCGCTTTCACACAATTATATCCTATGCGAAGAGAGTCGGTATTTTCCGTCTTGAAAAATTTCTAGACCAGACAGGGCTTCAAACTCAGCCACCTTCAGCATGGTGTTGTGTTGTAGCTGCGTTTTCACCTCCTGGGCCAAGGGTACTTCTACGTAGGTGCTGTTGACACTTGGTTTGATGGAAGAAACAGCAACAATTTTATCGTCAATTTCGTTCAAAAGACTGGAGTAATAATAAAGAGCAAGCGTTCGCTCCCTCCCCACACCGTAAAGTTTTGCCAACCTTTCCCTTCGCCGATTCCATTCCTATCAACCACAAAAAGGAGAAAACAATTCCACTTTCAGTCGGAGCAAATTTCGCTTGAATTTATTTACATTCCACTTGAGAGTCCGTCATCATCATCATCATCATTGCTAGCATTATCTGCGGCGTATGCTTCTGTTGCAGCATTATATTACTGCACTGCTAAATGTTGTTGACGATGCAATGTGGGATCGTTGTTCAGCCATTTTCAGATTCCATTTGCAGTAAAGGTAGTACCTGGTTTCGGGGCGACATTGCCGAGCAGTGATGCCAGGTGAATTCAGAAAAAGTTTTTTTCGAGGTCAACGACGGATCATACTAGCTTTACCAATTTTTGGAGAGTAAGGTTGTTCGGTACTTAAGATGAGTTTTTTTTTGTGACGTTAAAACTAGCTTCCCGACTAGAAGAACATTACAGAAAAAAAACAAAATTCGACGAACCTTCGATGCTTGTAACTCGTTATGATACAGTTTAGTTTGGAGAGAAAAACACCCAGAAAATATTCTATCACAACTATATCAAACTTTGTTACAAATTATTTGTATGACATGTTTTATATTTTGTAACAAATTCATATCAAAATATAACACATTTTTAACAATGATGTTCGTAATTTTTATTTATCTTGTTTTGGGAGTTTTAGTTCTTTCTTAATTTTAATAGTTTCATCAATTTGCGTTTTTATTTAAAACATTGAAATATACTTGGTTGTAGATGCTTCATCGTCCTTACTTTGTATTTCGACGCTTACACATAATCATTGATACGACTTAATTTTTGATTTGCCGATTCCTCAAAAATGAACATGTTTACGAAACTGTATCCTGTAAAGTTCTGGCTAGTTAGTATCCGGAATCACTTATTGTGTTGCAGCGGCACGGAAAATGACCGCTGTTAGAAGTCTTTTACAGCGGTTTATTTAACGAGGCGCCTACTTTCTGTTGTATACATTCCACGGTGTTTCGTGCAGTGAGCCAGAACCCGACCAGAAGTGTATAACACAAACATAACAAAACTATAACAAACCTTGTTAGAACTAACTGATTATGATATAAATTTGTTAAAGACATTTTCATCTGGATAATTGAATAATATATTCATAAAAAATTAAGATATAATGCCATGGGAGGCACAATCTGCGTAAAGAAATAAAATAATTCTAACACTAGCTGATATGATTTTGCTTCATCGTAACAAAACTGTAACAAAGTTTGTTTTCTTTATGTTATATCTGTATCATAGTTTGCTATAATATTGTTACCTCTTTTTTGTTATAACTTCTGTTATTTTAACAACATCCGCGATCTGAATTCTAACAACCTTTGTTATAAAAACAGCGTAACTGAATAACAAAACCTGAAATAATTTTGTTGTTTCCTTCTGGTCGGGAAGTTATTGCAGATGGAAGCCGAGAGGAGAGAAAACGTCGTAGTGGAACGTATGACCGCAAGCTGAACCAGAAGTTGTTGAGAACCGTCAGAGCAAATCCTGGACTATCAGATAATAAAAAACGCAGTACCGTTCGAAGCATTTGTTTGCGAGCAGGATATCGTTCTTATCGAGCAAGCAAGTAACCAAACCGAACGTTGAAGCAAAGTTTTGTCACCAAAACTCGAGCTCGAAAGTTGTACCAGCAGGTTTTGACGACGTACCTAGGATGTCTGCTCATCGACGATGAAACCTACGTCAAAATGGATTCCGAACAGCTTCCTGGCCAAAAATTCTTCATGACGACGGCACGAGAAGATGTTCCTGCGAAGTTTAAGTTTGCTTTTATGGATAAATTTGCCAAAAAAACTGATGATTTGGCAAGGGACCTGCAGCTACAAAGCAAAGACCAAAGTGTTCGTGAAGAATAAAACGATGAACTCGAAGCTGTACAAGGAAGAATGCCTCAAAAACCGCGAGATGAAAGGTAGATTAAAGCCCATAAAGATCCCGTGAAATTTTGGCCAGATTTGGCGAGTTGCCACTACAGCCGGGAAGTCATCCAGTGGTACCACGATAATAACGTAGATTTCATCGATAAAAACATAAATCCACCAAACTGCCCGCAGGTCCGGCCCATCGAGTGATTTTGGGCAATAATGAAGCGGAAGCTTAAGAAAAGTGGAAAACGGCTCAGGACGCGACTCAGATGACCAAAATGTGGAACAAATGTGCCAAGGAAGTTTGACTCGGGAGGTGTGCAGCGATTGATGGGAATTAAGAGAAATTAATTGTATTGATATTTTTTTTCTTAAAGAACAGTGAATTAACTTTGTTTTGACGTATTAAACTTATTTGTACGTCAATCCGTTACCGAGATACAGATGATTTTATTATTCCGGATTCTAAATGGACATAGCTTTATATAAAACTGTTCCTAGAACATAACCACTGCTAGTAGAATCTATTGGCAACGGATGAATACTTAGGAATTGGCCATTTAGGAAAATAATTGATACATTATATTTAAAATTCTTACATAGATCTTTGGTGCAAATTTTAATTCCTTCGTAGTAATACATTCAGGTTTCTCAAAACTCAACATCTCTTAGTCCTAAATCTGCTTCAACATTTTCAAGCAATGTTTATCCATTTTTCCTGCCAATAAATTCTATATTTTGATTTGGACAGCTCCAAACTTTCGAAATCCAATGAATGCTGGGTGATTTTTTTCACTCCGACAAAAAAAATGTTTGTGATACTTGAACAACAAGATTATTTTTTGAGGTCTGAAATCCTACAAGGATGGCGTTTCCGTTTTCATTTGGATATAATGCTGAATTCCATAGCGCCCCAAGGTTTCTAACGATTTGTAGAAGGTGATAAGTTAGATGTACGTTGTATACCATATTTTTCAAAGAAACCTATTTGTTTTTACTTATCCTGTTACATGCAAAGAATCGTATTTTTTTAAATTCATGATCCACTATTTGGCTGTTTTCTTATGTTCGTTTACTTAACTTTCTTTGATCAACAAGCGGTTTTCAACCATGCATGATATTAGCTAAAAATCTCCACAATTAAAATAATCACTGCCTATAAAAAGTTGTGTTAATTTCTTTATGAACAAATTTGGAAAACCTGTAAAAAACTACGATAAATTAACTCATGGTGTTACAAAATTAGTTATTTCTTGAAACATAATGTATTAAGAGCCTGTTATGGTATATTATAAAAAATGAAGTATAGTTTGTTATATTTTTGATGTCATTATAACATACTGTGTCATTCTTCTAATTAGGCTAGAGGGATTTAGTTATAAATTCTGATATTTTAACAACATCCTGCATCAAGTTTGAAAATGAGAATTACATAATAACTCAAGCTGATATAATGTTGTTAAATCTTTCTAGTCGGGTTTTTCGATTGTACACAATAATGCTGATTTATGTCATATTAATCATATTTGATCAAACTGAAAGATTCCAATTTTGTACTTTTGATCAATTTTCCAACACACTCATTACGTTAGTTGCACCTATTTAACATTTGAGTTACACTCAGGCAAATAAACTTAAGAATTTCATAAGGTTCAACTTATGAACGATGCTGGGTATTTCATGAGGCTGACTTATGAATGGATTTTGTTTCACACGACGTTGTTTTTCTACGCCTTTGAGCTTTTCCGATTACAAGTGTTGATATATATTAATGGCCAAGTCACTGGATCTATGATCGTAACGTCCGGGGTGTCCAGGTGTCTAAGTATTTTTATTTTTTCATCATCGTTTTATTTCATAAGGCAAAATAATTGAATTCATACTGATTTGTTATGGCAAATAATCTTATAAATATCGAAAGTTTATTTCGCTGAGTGTAAGACAAAGCGTTGCTAAATTCAAGAGCTGTCCATTTTCTGCCAAGCTGATTCATTTCGATTTGCAGCGAATATAAATCGATTCAGTTGCTTTCAGGAATTGAAACTGATTAAAATTAATAAATTTAATCGAATTCATGTTAGACACCCCTTTGGTTTTTCAAAGGTATATCGGCGAATGTATTTTTATATTCTGCATTGAAATTGGAATCGAAATCCAATGTTTCATCAGTTTAGGTGCACAGCAACTATGTATATATAATTGAATAAACTCGGAAAACCAGTAGTGAAAGATTAATTAGCAATCGAAGTGTCAGATGAAATTACTTTTTACCTATAATCTCGTTTTTAAAATCGAAATGAAAGCTTATGAGGAATAATATACATCGCTCTTCTCAGCAAATTTTTGAGACTTGGTTGGTTTTTCGATAAACAAATTTATCTGCATTTCGAAGATTGCCAACTTATAAATAATTTAAACAAATCGCCCACGGACGGAAAGCTGTCAAATGTGGTTCAATCATCATGATAGTCTCGAAATTTCCACAAATCTATACCCTCCAATCTGGCATCCCTGGCTGCGACTGTTGTACGGAGAAAAAATTGCATGCATTTAACCACCGCCAACTTTGATGACGACGGCCAACTAGATGGGAGAAAAACTGCTTCAAACACTACTGCTGCAACTCAGGTCATACAACAAAAAAAGAACAACACTAGATGGAGAGAACGCTGATGGCCCTCGTGGAAGTCCACTTTATGCAGAACTTTGTCATCGTTTTTCGCCCTCTTTTTCTAGGTGCCTCTGAAGTCTGAGTTGACCTACCCAGCAGCCCGTCTAGATAACGTTCGTTCCAACAAACAACGAGGCACCCACGGTCGGAATGTTACTTTTGCGGTGTCCTGATAACGTTCCGGGTTTCCGGGGGTCGAAGCGAGCCACACTGTTTCGTGGAAAGCTTTCAATTAATCAAATTCCAGCCAGTCTGGTGCAAAAGAGTGGGAACTAAGAATGTCCATTTTCCGACTGGCACCTGTACTGGTTTGTTTGTGTTTGAATGTGTCTAATAGGGCTGGAGGAGAGCGAGATGAAAAATGGTAGATAAGTGGCCCTTGAGCCGTCTGTCTGTCTATCGCTGAAAGTAAGGAGGGAAAACAAACAGGCTAACAACAACCAAGAGCAAACGGTATTCCCGTGTGTCAGGTAGCGTCCATGTGTTTTGTGTTTGTTTGCTGAAGATGATGATGATGCTGATGACGACGGTTGATACTTACGAGTAAATTGGCTTGCTGTTGCCTTCCTTGTACCAGATGACCAGGGTCACCTTGTCGGTCATCATCGTTGTCGTGGACGGCAGCAGATCGCACGGGAGCGATACGTCCAGGCCTTCGGATGTTTGGACTTCGAACAGCGGACCTGGAATGGTAAACGAGAAAGGAAAAACAGAGATTTATGAGATAATGCGTTCGAGTGCTGGCGGTCAGCTGAAAGTGAAGAAACGGAAAGATGTTGTTTACAGAAGCAGAGCTGTTCTGTCAATTTGAGTAATGAGTAGGCTTCTGGTCAATGCATTCGGGTTTTAGCGCAGAAAGTGGTCGAACTGACAGGGATCTGATGATTTTAGTCGTCCACGGTGTAGCACTAATTGGAGGGATATGAGAGGGAATTTCCAATTAATTCCATTACCTTAATTGCTACAGATTTAATCAGTGATCTATATATGTATTCTTGACGTGAGCATTCAAACTATATATCAGTTCAATCGAATAAGGAAGAATCCACTACGAAAATCGTTTTTAAACTAGTCTATTTTTGGACGTTTTTGAAAACCATGGTTTATTTTTGAATCCCGGAATGTGAATCATTCTAATATTTGCTAACATACTACTTGCGATCTGATGTAAATGTTTTAAATTTGATGTAGCTCTATTTATTTGATATCTGGACGCATAAATCAGCTCTATCTTGGGATTGTTTTTTTTGAAATAAAACAGTTGACTAGTCAACAAAAAGGTTTTTTATTGTACTTTTAAGGAAACCAATATCAACAGTCTTTATTCAGTTTTGGTTTTGAAGCAATGACGAACTTCTCTTGAAATACCTTGCATCATCTTTTGAAAACTGTTCGTCAACTTGAGAGGCCAATTTATACCAGTACCTCTTCACCTCAGCAGCATCCCAAGTCACATTTGCATATTATTCTCTTTTTCCGCTTCCGCATAACAATTGCCCAATATTCTAGATTGGGTTAAATAGAGGGCAATGGGTGGATTGAGGTCCTTTCCGATTAAATCCACCCTGTTGTCACGAGTTCACTGAAATGTGTCTCGACAGAAGTGGCAGCTAGCCGAATTGGGCCAAAACTTTACAGGTCCTTTGTGTGATTTGATCAATGGTAGAATGGGATTTTGTAGGCACTCTTCCTAGTAGAGCTTCGAATTAATACTCACTTGTAACGAAAACTTGAGGTTTTTGTCCGCTGCTGCAAATTGCTTCGCTAAATCCGAAATTTTCCAGCGAACTTATCAGTAAAAACAGGATAACGTGTGTTTGAGACATCTCCTCGTCGTTTCGTCGTCCATTAGTATGCATCCTGGGTACCTCGTGAGAACTTCTCTATATAATCTCGAGCGTGTGTTTTGGACGGAAAGGTTGAGTTCCGCTCGAAACAGCGGGCAACTTACGTTGTCATCGCCTTTCGATTTCCCCCTCGATCCAACTTTCTTGGCTGCCGACAAACGTTCACGGAACGCTTTTAACACGTTGTCACAGTTGATTAAGCCACACTCAACAATTTCGGCAACTTGGCGTAGAGCAGTTCGATTATCGCAATGCACGTGGCAAAATTTTGATGCGTTGCTTCTCTTCCTTCGACGAAGCATGCTAATTCAAAATCAAATGGCTATGATGCCACTGCGACACATCTTCAAAAATTACAGTGAAAAATTTTAATGCACAATGATGGCGAAATACGTCTAGTTGAGTCGACCAATTTGATCGAAACACCTTTAATTGATTATTTTATATTTATTTATGATCTATCACCCACAGCTGGTTCGGTTCTTCCTCGATGATCTATGATTTCGTCTAGCCAATGCGGTGGATAAATAGTGTATATAGATTGAGTATTGTTCATGATGTAAATTCATCAACAAGAAAACACATCAGTTCATTATATCATCGACGTTGTTTTCTCATTTTGAAGTACAAATTACTTCCTGTGAGGTTTGTGTCTACAGTACTGGACAAACAACTTGTCACAAAAAACACATTATATTTTATATTGTTCTCATTTTGACAGATTTATCTGTGGCAAAGCCAAATAATTGGGAATGTTTTCAGATCAGATTACAGATCTGACACTAGGTGTAGTGTGGATACATGTTGGTACGAAAGACAATCCATCAGATTTTCGTGTTCGTGTCCAGGGCGTGAACTATAGTGGAATGGATCCGGTGATTTTGAAATCCGTGGCAGAAGATGTCGAGCCGCAGTATCGCGAAGAAGTCATTGACAATGACAATTATGTGATTAGTGTTTTCCGAGAATATTTTAGCAGTGGTGGGCCAGCACCCACAGATTGTTTCATTTCTTTTTCATAGATATCTGTGTGTTGAAATAACTGATTTTTGAGGTATATCAAAATTTTAAGATTATTGGGCTACAAAAATGAGCTCATTTTCAGGATCAGCTTTTTACAAATTCTACTTTCAGTGTGCTGTTTCAGGTCCGTGAAGCAAAATAAAACAATCGATACAGACTAGTGTCAGTGACAGATGACAGTCAGGAAGTCAGTTGGACACACACAAATGATTTCTTTATAACTTTTATAAAATAATTTTGAACAATACTTCAGAAAATTCCTTCCAAAGATTCTGCGAAAATTCCAGACATTGCAGACATTACTCTTACTGGTTGCATATCTAACGGGTGGTTTAACAACGTTCATTTTTTCAATAAATAAAGAAATTTTGACCTGATTAGTGGAATACCTGTAACTAAAAGGAGAAGAAAAATCGAGATTTTCCATTTATTAAGTTAATAGTACAGTCGAGTTATTAATTAATACACGACACTGAAGAAGTCTGCACATTGTAGACGAATACGTGTATATGACAAGATAAGCAATAAAGGTAGTTGGAATTAAATTGAAATTACTAATCTTTCTTCTCATTTTCTAGTTACAGGTATCTCCACTAAAAGCTTATAACTTCACCAGGATTCATTATTCTTTATTTAGTTGGTTTTAAGAAGAAGCAAAAAATACATTAATATATAAGTTTCAAATTGAACGAACGGTAAAAAAACACTAATTTTTCTTCTTATTTCTAGTTATAAATTCTATTCTAACGGGCGGTTTAACAACGTTCATTTTTTCTGTAAATTATATTGATTTCGGCGCGGGTGCATGCAATTAATTATGAATCCGGATTTGTTTACGACTGAGCTGAACTGAAGATAGTGTTGGACAGGAGGCGACCTATAGTGAGATCAATCTGATAATCAATATATTACAAAAACTTATTCACAAATAACACAAAATACTGCTTGGTTTGAAATTATTAATCTAAATCTAGAAGCGTATTTCAGTACCCTTAACAAAACGACATCGGCCAGATTTACAAGCGGGGCTTATTGTGAGTGAAAGTAACCTCATAATGGGTTGTGTTGACATTCTGAAATTGGATGCTTTAACTTTCTAGCTCCTGTATTAAAGCTGCTTTCAATGGTCACGTAAAGGATTGAATACAAAAACACTAAAATATCAAGGCTGCTACAGTAAACGATAGGTGGATTCACCCCAAGGTGGCAAAATCGAATTAGAAAATCACTGATCAATCCACTTTCACTGCATTCATTAGTCTCTCTTCTTAATTGTAAAACTTGTCACAGTTGGCAGTATTTTGCGCTTTGGACACCATTTTTTTTGGACTAGAGCCCAAGTTGGGTCATTTGGAATAGAAACGTCAGCCATGGACTGATTGATTGTGACAAATTTACTCTTGGAAATTTTGTTTCTTGGCCATAACATTATACAAGAAGATTATACAAGAATACATTGTATGAGAGGTACCTATGACAATCCGGTTGAGGAAAGCGAACGATGGACGTCTGTCAGCAGCTGCAGCCAACAAATTGTTGGAGTTGGGTGATTTATGTGCTCACTGAGAGTCGTCCATCAAGCTGCAAAGGAATTGGAGAGATGCTTTAAGTGCTAGAGGTTTGATAACCAGGCATGATCGGCAGTAATAAAGGTAACTCCCGATGACGGAAACTGGTTGCCAGATTGAGCAGCGATGACTGCAATACAAGCAATGGGAAAATTGTAGAATTTTGAGTGGAGCAGCAGTTGTACCAATGCTAGAGGGAGCAGCATACTAGAAGCTCTGGCAAAGTTGGAAGTTACACTATCGAACGTAAGTTCCTCTAGCACTTTTCGCAAGGACGATAGTTAATCCGTCATCGATGTTACCTTCGGTAGTCAGTCGCTGATGACAAATGTGAACTGGAGAGTGTGTGAGGATTACAAACATAGCGAACATCTGGCGATCCGGTATAGCATCGGCCAGCGAAATCCTGTGGGGTTTCTAAAGGTATTCTTGAGGAGTTTGTACGCATTCCTTCAGCAACTCTTTCAGGGATGATATCCCGTTTAGCATAAAGGCATTTGGCCGAATGGACGTTTTGCATAAAGACGTTTGGCCGAATTGGTTTAAAAATTTCAATTTGTATGTTTGTTTTTTTTATTGTTTGTTTCTTATTTCCTTTTCCTAGATCTAATGCGTTTGAGAATATTTTAGCATTTAGCATTACATATATGCTGATAAACAAATTTCGTCCAAACATTCATATGCCAAACCTCCCACCTCCCTTTCAGGAGTTTCTTCTGGCATTTCATCGGCACTATTTTTAAACTTTCTTATTATTAAAATTTTGGTCGAATCCCTGAGCTCGTGAAGTTTTGTAATTCTAAAAGAATTCTTGGAAGGATTCCTTTAGAAGGTTCTCAATCGATAACATCACAAATTTCGGTAGAATTTTCTGCAGGATCTCTACAAAAATACTGTCAGAGGCGCAAATCGCCTACCAAACCAAGCTATTTTTTAAGAATTTTGTCTTTTTTCCTGTTTAAACTAATCTTGAACCTTTTCTTTTCCGGTTGCCGTAGAAAACTCTTGACCTGAAGCTGCTTGAAATCAACCTTGACGTATGTTTCATCGTCCATTACGACGCAATCAAACTTCGTCAACAAACTCATGTAAAACTCACGCGTTCTTCCTTTAGTTGTTGTATTTTGCTCATCATCTCGATTTGGTGTTCACCGTAACCATTGTATGTTGACAGTCCGGCTCGTTTCTTTGCTGTTGTGTGGGACTTTGCCAATTTGTTTCCGATATATCTGATGGAAAGATTGGGATTGAGTTTGAAAATGCTGGCCACTATTCTTCCGGCCGCTGCGGCTTCCTGCCACGGTTAATTTGGCCATATTAGCGATTTTCTAAGCCCGCGTGAGAATAATTTGGGTTTTACTTATGTGCGTGCAAAATTTTGATACGCTGCTCTTCTTGCTCCGGACGTCATTTTGACAACTAGCATAGCATAGCATAGCATTGTTCCGACAATGATATAATTCTGGGTTAGCTGTTGTAGAGCCGATGGAAACGCCAGAAGAGCTGCCTTGTGTATGACAGGCTCTTCATCCATTGATCTCTTTGCACAACACCTGGCCAGGTCTTTATGATCAACAAGGGAAGTGTTGATTAGATGTCTACTTAAGAAGATGCTGAGAACTCATGCTACCTTCATAGACATCTGGAGTTAAAATTTAGATAGAATTGTGCAGGAGGCTTTCCTTGGCGAGCAGGTATAAGTATATAGGTCGTTGGCAGTGCTGAAGCTAACGAAAGTTAATGCACTCCTTTGTTGTCCGCTTTCCTGGGTTGGAACACAGGCGTTTCTACTTGTATCCAGGCTCTACTTGGATGCGAGCTTGTCTGTCGGTTAGGACGTGAGCTTTAACTCTTTTCCTAGACTATTTTTGGCTTGATGGTTATAGCGCAATGCTCGCTTTCTGAAAGAAAAACGATGCATTGACACTGAAAATAATACGGTCACCTCCCACATACGGTTCTAGAGCGAAGAGGTGGTCTTGGGTTGCGTTTTTCAACAATGTGATATCAATTGTGTAGTTATTTGTAAAGACATGGTTTTTATAACGCGTGAAATCCGATTCAAACCAACAGTCAACAACCAACAATAACATGCTGTGAGGGTCACTCATAGAGGGATATAGTGGTTCCTCATTGGGAAGGCAAGGCTATTTATGATGACGCCTAAGAGTCGATTTAGACCAATCAAGACAACAGCAATGGGGCCGCTGGAGGAAAAACTGACGAAAAACATTTGATTCAAACCAACAGAAAGAATGCTGTTTGGATCACTCACAGCAGTTCTTTTGATAGGAAAACAAGTTTCCATGCAATTGTTCGAGACATCTTCTGGACATTCAGTGTAGAGTATGATGTCGAAATAGCCCGTAAAATGATTTTACTCAATCTACGCAATCCACTTTGATGACCGTCATAAAAATCACTGAAAAACCTAGTATTTATGATAGTTTCACGTTTCTCACTTCAATTTAAATGTTTACTTCGCAAAGAAAAAATTAAGAGCAACATCTCATAACAGTTTCTGCTTCGACGCCATCTTGACAACTAAATAGAAAATGGCAATAACAAAATAGATACCAACATTTCGTACGCATACACTTGCAAAATGAGGGGTGTTCAAGTTTTTTAAATGCACGATTAAAAAAACTACGTCATATTTGAGTCGACCAAGTTTATTTATTTATTTCGTCAACCGAACGTTGACTAGTAGATATAAAGTTACAGTATTTTCTTCTTTCATGTTTTTAAAAAAAATTAATATTACATTTTTGGCTTAGAATTATGGGAAAAGAAATAAAAACTAACTAATGTCTGCTTTTCTATTATTTCTTCCTGGGAGTTGTGATTCCGAAAGATGTTAACATATTGTTTAAGTATATGCCTAGACATTGTAAAGTCAATCGTTTCGCAGTATTGATTGTAAGAGGCCATCATTCGATTTAGTGGCCCAAGTTTTGCATAATTTGTGCGATGATGGTATATGGAAAATAAATTTCGATTTCTTAGCTGTCGAGTACTGCTGACGAGAGTACTGCTGAGTCAATGCGCTGCAAAACAATATCGTTTACAAATGGAACTACTGCATATTCACGGCGCTCTTTTAATGTCTGGATGTTTCATAAGCATGCAGTGTGCTTCATATGATAATAAAAATTGTGCTTTTGCACTGATTCTATTCTTCCTCGTGCATGATTGGAAAAGGATACCATACAGTGCTCCAGTATTGACCACATAGGCCATATAAAGTGTTTTAACTGTATAGGGGTCCTGAAAGTTATAGTAAAATCACATGAAGAAGCCTACCATATTGTTTGCCCTAAGAATTCATTGTGTTGTAATGGTCAATTAATGTTAATTTGGAATCTAAGATAATTCCAAAATCTTCTTCGATTTCTTTCCGTTAAGATTTATTATTTGTTGGCGATTCGTTATACTTAACACAATTTTTTCGTTACACGGGAAAAATTCCACACATATTTATTGGCAAAAATCCATAGAAAATTCCACATAATACTGATATGTTCACACATAACCAGCACCCTCTTAGATACGCAAATGAAGTTTATGTGACAAATGAAAAGTATGTGTGACCACACATAGTGGTTATCTGTACACATAGGAAGTATGTGTGGTTACAAATAGATATCATTTGTTGATTATATTGCAAAAAATCAAAGAGTCCCTTGGCAAATCTGGATAAACTGCAAAGTAGTCGCGTCAAGATCTTTTACAGAAAATGTTGATTTCTTGAAAAATGTTTGCAAATGAGTTACAATTTTCATCCGAACTATTCCCAACATTTCCGTCAAGATGCATTTTTGAGGGAAAATTGTTGGTTTTTTATTTGGTTTTTATGTAATTTAGAAGTTCCTTGGACAAGACTTTATTTCAAGCTTTGTTTTTGAATTATAGTCTTCAAATGCATTACTGGTGGCAAAATTCAATCGATCACATATGTCCAAATAGTTTGCTAAATTTTCACTGTTATTTTTTTTTGCAGTTTTATGAGCTTTTTGCTTGAGATTGATTAGGTGTTTTATTTGTCTGTTATATTAGATTGGATATTTAGTATTTCTGTGACGTCGTTTGTTCTTCAGAGGTATTTCTAGTGAAATAATTTCTGTTCAAATTTTGTAAAGACGTCTACAGGTTTCGACGTTTCCTTCATTCCTCAAAATAATTTGCCAATCTACATTGCTTAGTTTCAGTTTAATGTTTTCATAATTCGCTAATTGGTATTAAAAGACTTCCTCGTATTCGCAGTCGTTGGGTCTTGGTATTCATGCACGAATAAAGAGTATTCAATTGCTATGTGAAACGCTTCATTTCACCCCAATGGAGTTAATGATTCGGTCACACAGAAGTCTTAATAAATATTCGTAAATAATCAAGTCCAAATAATGCAATTTTGTTGATCTTTATAGCACTAATTTAGTTAAGTCCCAAATTGGCCGTTATGTCAAAAATGAACTGCATAGTTTCGTTATTCCCAACGACTGGGAGTAAGATACTTTGATTTTCAGAGTCCAGAATGAAGTCAGCTTGGTGTTGTTTAAAGTCCCCATAAATGTGAACTTTTACTTCAGGAGGAAGTTGTGCTAAAATTTGCTTAGCCTGAACAATCCATCGCTTTATCCACATATTTTATTTTTATTTCCTCTTGCATTTCACGTAGTCCATGACCTTCTGTCAAATCTTACACCAAATTTTGGTTTTAATTAACAATCGGAACATTGCTTATACCTCAGTTTTTAACACATTATGTGTTCCAGTTATTTCAGAACCTAGATTGGATAAGTTAGCTCAGCCGACTTAAACGCAGAAACTCAGCATTAGTTGCCAAATCACAAA
>JASCZW010018209.1:0-15775 GCA_034211315.2 Aedes japonicus
TTTCTTGATGAAAAAAAATTTTTTTTCTGTGTATATTTTTTAAGAAAGGCTTTTAGTTCCCTACAATTCCCTTTATATAAAGTTTTTCTCTAAATGTAATGGTTTTTGAACCACGATTTTTCAAGTAAAATGTTGGAAAAACACATACGCCCATCTCAAAAGTTACTCTTGAACCCAAATTATCTTAACACCAGTGGAATTTTTTTTTTCCAACGTATCGAACTCATGTGCCAAGTTTCATCCAAATCAATGATGATCGGGTATGATTTTTGGGATTTCCGGCACATTCTGGATGGAATCCCTCAAGTGTGACTTATGAAATTAAAATCATCATGTTTCATAAGTGATGTCTTATGAAATTCTTAAGTTCTTTTGACTCAGTGTACTGTTCATAAACCACGTAGACTCATTTTTTGAATAACTCAACCCCCCCTTCGTATACTTTCTTCCATACATTTTTTAAATTTTTGCATGGAGCGTAGACTTTGCCAAACCCCCCTCCCCCAGAAGAGTCTACGTGGTTTGCGAATGGCCCCTAACATTTGTGCATTATGTAACGTTTGCATTAAAAAAATGGACAAAAATTGCCGATTTTTCATGGGTTTACCTTCACCCGCACTGACAAAACTACCCATGCAGCATCAATCATAGTAACCCATGAGTCAGCAGACAAAATTTGACAGCTCTATCAGTCGAACTCTAGCCGTGATGGCAAAACAGTGAAGCAACCAGTCAGAAGTGCGCGCGTTCAAAGAACGGACATCGCCGGTCGAAAACGGACATCGTGCGGCACTTTGTGGACGCCGGATACGCCCGTTCCGACATCTTGGCACTATTAGACAACAATCAGAGCATCGAAAGAAAGCCCGGTTCCGGACGGCCGACGACCCTGAGCGACAAGAAGCTCCAAAGGATGCTGAAGAGGAAGACCGAGGGAAAAGTGGCTACATCGCTGCGTGCGCTTGGCCGAGAGGTCGGTTCAACCGGCCAAACAGTGAAAAAGTACCTGGCGAACATGAACATACATGTCAGGAAGCGGAAGTCGCGTCCACTGGTTTCGGAGCTGCAGGCAATGACGCAGCGGCAGCGGTTGAATAAGATGGTCAACTCGATTTTCCCGGCGAATCGCGACGTGGCGGTGGTGATGGACGACGAGACCTATCTCACCCTGGATGGCAACGACTGGCAGGGCACTTCGTATTTTACTTCCCCACGAAGGAAGTGAGCTCGGAGGTGAAGTTCATTTCGACACCAAGTTCCCTGAAGAAGGTGCTGCTGTGGCTGACAATCAGCGAGAAGGGGATGTCGACGCTCTTTGCGCATCCGGACTGACCGTGAACGGGGAAATTCATAGTACGAAATGCCTACCGGATGTTGCTTCGTTCATTAAGAAATACCATCGACCCATTACTCGGAGCGATCGTTGGAGCGGCTGAATATCGATGTGGTACCCAAACTTTCGAACCGATCTCCGAGAAAAATCGCTTCTCAGTTGAATCCGTCTACTCTCCAGAACCACTTGGGTTTCTGGATATCGGTAACAAACCAACGCCCTTTGCTGAGGGACCTTTCGCTCCACTAGCATTTATTGAATGGCATTTCTTCTCATGCAGCCGTTCTTCATTCCTGCAACGCGTACATAAGTATTCAATTCGGATCAGATAACGTGTAACACAACTTACTGGCTTATATCCTACTTGCTCCGGCAACCCCGGTTTCGTAATCACGGAGGATTCTGCGGCTTGATCCATCTGGACATTCAGAATAAGATGATCATAACCGTGTCCGTTGCTAGAAGTTCGACAGCAGTAGCAGCATCGCGGCGGGATTTGGAGCGAACGTAGGTCGCGGCTCGACAGACCGGTGTTCTTATCACGGGCCAAGAACATTTTACCGTGCGGACCGATTTTCTTGACCAGCTCCTCCAGATCGGCTTCGGTCATTGCTTCCGACGCGTTGGAAAATGCGAATAGCAGTGGTATCGTCCCGCCCTCCGGATCTCTTCCTCCACCCATACCCGGCTTGGCCGGCTGCTCGCGCATGCTTGGAGAGGAACGTACTCGCCGCTCTTTCTGGCTGTTGTTTGAGGCATCTCTGGTTGTGCCAAAATGTAAAACAAATACATAAATCTCTGCAATTCCTCAACAAAACTCGGAAACAGGTGCCCACCCGAGAGCGGTCAAAGCCTTGCCTTTCCAGCCTCATACGTCGTACCCTTCGTCAGGGACACTGAACCGACCAATGCTCACCATCGCAGATACGGCACTTGGCAATGTTCTTTAGCGTATCCAGCGGATTGTCCGATTTTTGTTCTTCCTCCTTGTTGCTCACAAACTGCATGTAGGTATCTTCTGACACCATTGTAGTTCCCGGATTGGGGCCAGGTTTATCATCAGTGGAATCCCCAAATTTGGGCAAATTCTTACGTCTGGCAATACTCTTCGGAACAACCAACCGGGTGATCTTGTATGTCCGGACCACTTTCACTTTTTTGTCATCCTTGTTGTACTTGTACTCGGTGACGACCTTCTGGCCATTCTCGATTATTTCGGTTGGCGGTGGAAGCGAGCCGGAATCCAACTCCACTTCATCGGCCCAGGAAGATTTGATTTCATCTAGAGCAGGCATAGTCTGTTCACGAAAAAGATCAGAAATTGAATGACAGCTTGCTAAAATGCCTTCGTGTCGATAGAATACAGCAAAACGTGACGATGTTTTGATCATGGAATAAACGACGTAGACATTTGCAATCCAAAGCAAAATGCATTGTATATCATGAGTGGCACTTACACTTGATTTTTAAACTGTTTCACTGGTGATTCAGAGCAAGATTCTTGCACAAAATTGAAATACTTTCACGTTCCGTGCTGTCGTATTTCACCAGCACTACAAAAATGGCGGAGCGGGTGCGGTGACAGCTGTCAGTTTTCCTCGGTTTGCCGATTCGATCTTAGCGGTATCGGACAAAACCATCGACGAGAGCTAATCCGGGAAATCATGATACATTATTGTAATCTTTTCAAATGGGCGTATGCGTATTCGCAGTCAATTAGGGTGATAATTATAATTTATTTAATAATGAGTTTTTTTCAGTTGTTTGATAATCATTAGTGATAATGATGATGTAAGTAATTTCATGTCTTGATGTGGAATCCACACACTCAATCACAGCTTCTCTGTTCGGTAATATATTTTGCAGTTTTTGCACCGTAGGACGCAAAAATTACCGAACAGCCAGTTTTGAATGAAAAAACAACCGTTGTTCAGTAACTTCTGCTGCAAACAACTGACTACGGTAACAACGAGTACCGAATTTACCGTAAAATAAAATCTTTACGGTGCATGATGATATTTCAGTATAAAGAATTACCGAATAATGTGCATATTTTATGTTGTACTAAATAGTCAGTAAACTAATTAACCTACTTATGACATGCCGTTTCCTTCACGCAATTTCCTGGTGTGCTCACGCGGATATCATTATTGTTAAAGAATTGTAGACAAAACTTATGTTGTAAATGATATTTCCCATTAAATTTGATGAAGTTTTCAGAAGCAGATAATTTCTCATCTCCATGCGAAGCGCTAGGAGCGGACAGTAATTTTATTGCTAGAACGCAAAAACATGAAGAGAAAGTATATTGATAGGTCCGTATAGGCAACGGCAGGCTTTGAAAATGAAAGATACATGATTGAAAACGAGCGGAGGGCATTTGAATGGTAGTATCTGATCAGGCACATAACCCTTTGTCATACTACCCTACACACAAAAAAGAAATATTGTTTTATTAAAAGTTTGGCGCTTTACATCTGAAAAGTGTTTATTTTTCATTAAATTAAAAGTAAAATTATCTACGATGAAAGTTATGTGTTTGATTTGAAAGTGTATTTTTTCGGTTCTGTGTATAAATTTAAAAGTGTTTTCTTTCACCACGAAAATTGTAAAACTGTCAAATTTACCAACACAAGGCAAGTCGTCGTCGTTTGTAATTTTTCTCTATCGTTTTCCGCGGTCGCGTCTACTGCGTTGTTCGGTAGATCTTTGCTCCCGCCGGTTTCTATACGAGTGTTGTAACATTGTTCGTGTTTTGTAAAACATATTTTACTTTTTGGCAGTGACCTGTTTGTGTGGCATTTTATTGTGGGTGATGTTATGGAAATAATAAAAAACATTCTGAACAAAAATTTAGTGTCCCCTATCCTGGAAAAAATAACCGTACTTTGAATAGGGTCCCGGACTCGGTCCCGGAGCCTGAATCCGATCCAAACTCTAAGTTGATTCATTGACAATAAAGATTTATTTTCAAAACGAGAAAAATGTTTTATTAATTATATCTGACTTTTAAATCAACTGATTTCCAAACAAATAGCTTTCTCTTTGAAAGTTAAAAAGATTGATTTGAAGAAAAAATCTTTTTATGTAAAAAATAATTTTTATTTCAATTCAAAAAGCATACCTTTATTTAAAATGCACGAGACTTTCTGGTTGAAAGTTGATTTTGGTATTAAAATAACTTGTTTTCATTTTTAACGATGCCACGGTTTTGATTTGACAGTTCTACAATTTGTTTTGAAAATTGCAACTTTTAAATGTACAGAGGAGGAAAATTTTGAATTGACGGTTTGAAGGTTTTTGTTTTGAAAGCAAACAGCTTTCTACGAAAAAGAACCAACGCAACTTTTCAATTTTGGCAATGGTTTTTTTAATTTTAATAATCATTATTCTTTGTGTGTATGCAGGATAGGCATGGGGGAATTTGCCACACTTCAAACACACTCACAACTACATTAAATATAAATCCATATCTGGCACCACTTACACGAATCGATTGTTTGTTTATGTTTCCCTCTCGCTTACACTAATGTAATTCAGATTATGCACAAGTGAGCGTGTAATAAACGTCTAAACCGCCCAGGGTTGCCAATAAGCATAAATTTTCACTTGTAGTTTGTGAAAACACAAAAACACCTTCTGCCACCCCAGAAACACATTCGCACACGATCAACACAAACACAACGTGGTAGACTTACTCACCCCCTGGTTTGTAACAGTAAAAAATATTCATATATTCTCGAATAATGTCAAACAAAAACCATTAATTTATTTTGACAAAGATTCTCCATTCAGGGCTGCCGAACGTAAAGAATGGCTTTTTCGGCGAATTTCTCGCGTAACTCACCGAATCAATCCACCACGGTCATTTTGAAAAGGATGAGTGTGGTTGATAAAACCAGGCAAATATGATACGCAGTTCCATAAAAAACATTTTCTCTGTTTTAATTAGTTCGTTTATTTATAAGGCTCAGACGTGTGTAATACTTTGTTCATACTACAGCGTTGTAACATGATACAAGGCTATCTTGATGAAGTATTCCTTGTAGATACCTTTCAATGCACCGTTGTATTATGTTAAAAGTCTGTAGTCAGATCAAAGCATAATACCCCGTTCACACTACATACTATATTAAGTGATATAGAGTATCTTGATATCAAATGCCATGCTAGTTATATCCAGTAAAGACTAGGTGTATAGATGCTGATATCAAGATACTCTATATCACGTAATTTAGCTTGTAGTGCGAACGGGGTGTAACACTTTGGATCACATCAAGATTGATATTGGATGTAAGTAAGTGGGGTGCCAATTACTCGTGGCTGGCTCGAGGTTAATCGGTCACACTATCGTTTGGAAGGGGCTAGGCAGGTAACTTATTTAACTGCTGCTCATGGTTACCAAATCCTCGGTCCCTGTAATCCCTTTCAGGAACCAAGCTGCTGATCGGTGATCACAGTTTGCTGGGCAGCTATAAGTAGCCCGGAAACAAACGTATAATATAACCGGGACACAATGCCAGGGAATTTACTAGAGCAAAAGGAAGGGGAACAAAGGAATTCGTAAATCTCATCATTCCCAAAACATCTCTAAGCTCGTGGAAGGGTTGTCTACCTCGGGCCACTAGGGTATCCAATAATCGTGCTCTGGAGGCATCATCCGGGCAATGCCAAACTAGGTGAGCGATGTCATCATAAACGGTTCCGCACCTACATAAATTGCTATCGACGAGGTTAACTCTGTAGAGATGTGCGTCTAGCGAGTTGTGGTTGGACATAAGTCTTGACATCACACGAATGAAGCCACGACATACATCCAAACCTTTGAACCACGATCTCAACGAAACATTTTGAATAATAGAATATAACCACACAGAGAAATACTTGTCCAATCGTTTTGTCAACTTTTAAGAGAACTCTGACGTACTAATGGGAAAAATTCATCATGTGCAATTCTTCTTTCAAAAATCTCGCCTTCTTATGCCCACCTTTGCTAGAGAGTCCCCCCTTTCTCATTGCCTGGAATTGAGCAATAGGAGGGACCCAAACAACGGCAATCTTAAATGATCTTTCGACCGACGCACACATCTGATCCCTTATTTTTAAAAGAAAGTAAGATGAGTACCTCACTGTTTTCATCGACTGCAGGGCCTCAATAGAACTGAGACTATCTGAAAAGATAAAATAATGGTCTATGGGCATGTAGGAAACTATCCAAAATGCGGAATTTATTGCTGTCAGCTCAGCAACATATACGAAACAAGGTTCATGAAGTTTCCGGAAGGCAGATGAGTATTCATTGTGAACACTGAAACCAATAGAACATTGCTATGAATGGGTGCATAGCAGATCCCCCAAGATACTTAAGTAAGTAAATAAAAAATAAAAATAATGATTTGCCTTATATGTAAACCAGAAGGTTTAATGTTATATATGTGGGTCTCAAACTAGCATAAGATCGTACAGTTTGTACACCAAACCTATATAGTCTTGCCATTTGCCGCTCAAGAACAAGTATTTCAAGTAATAAGTGCACGTGATACAATAATCCGATTGAATAAATATTTAGCCAGTTGTTAGGGTTCTCAAATATAATAGACTACTTTTTAATTGAATTTTGCTAATTGCAAAAGATGAGGCGGTTAATCAGTACAAAAATTAAGTTATAAGGAAGCTAATGTGAATATTTTTTTATTAGTCCTTATCGCGATCAAAAAGTCCAATGTACATTCTAACTCGGCAAATGACCAATCTCACAGGTCCAATCTACAAATGTAAATGCAATGGGTCCTAAGCAACAAGCGTATCAATTACACAACTAAAATCATGGTAAACTTTAAAACCAACCTTTTCTTTGTAATCTTGACGACAGCTTACTTTGCAAACCATGCAAAAATTAAAGATCACATGATTAAGTTACAATTACGATTTAAAAACAAATTAAAAATTTCATATATCATATTGTTTCGTCCAGGGCTTGACCAGGCCCTACGTTGTGATTCTTTACTTTCTGCGAACGACGACAAACGAAAACAACGGACAACTTTCTTGATGTTAATTTATTGCCACCGAGAGGCAGCGTGCCAGCTCGGTGGGTACAAGACAGTACGTTTATACTACTGGAACACCACTAAACTAAGAACATCAATGTGTCCCTTTTATAGGGGACACGAAGTACGGATAATTAGTGCCGTGCGCACCGCATCATACAATAGTACATAGATGCGTCGCGCCGACGGTGTTGCTCCACGCTGCCCACTCGAGCCACAATAATAGCGTCAGGCTGTTTGCCTGCTAGCTGCTACTAAATGGGTGGAAACAATACACGCTCCCGGGGGAACGCGTGTTTGTTTCTACTCATCAACAGCAAGCACGTCGTGTGCCGTTTGGGATCGAACACATATTTTTCTAGATTCGACACAAATGTTACATAGGATCTAATGCAATGTTTGGCTTGCCTAATGTTCAACCATTTTCAACTGCGTAGCAGCAGGCCTATGACAAGGACCACTATTTCACGTAGACAACATCTCAGCAAGCTCAGCTGTCAAAATAATGTCAACATTGTAAGTTGTGTTTGTTGTAGCTCGTTTACGTTTTGTCTGTTGTTGCTCGTTTTCGTTGTGCCCGTCATAACGAAATGTCCGATTGAAAAAAAAATCAATAGCGTTCTATGGGAATGTTGTAGCATCCATTTGCCGTCAACAGAACTGAAATCGATTCACAGATGGCTGAGAAACCGATGTGACATTATTTGTAACGCACACACACATACACACACACATACACACACATACACACACATACATACACACAGACATGTGCTCAGTTCGTCGAGCTGAGTCGAATGGTATATGACACTCGGCCCTGTGGGCCTCGGATAAAAAGTCGAGTTTTCAAGCGATCTCTCCCTTCTATTGATGTAAGAAGAGTAAAAAGCATTTCCTTCTTCTTCCAACAACATATAAGTACGCAAATTGTTTTAAATTATATGTGATGATTTTATTAACACTCATTTCAAACAAATGATACAGATGATTAAGAGGCATTATCAAATTTTCTAATGCGCAAAATAATTCTTCTAACTTTAGTACTGGTAGAACACTTTTCAACATTCCAAACATTAATGGCAACTAAATCGTATAGCTTTTAAAGTAGAACTGGTACTTTCATACCCAAAACTGCAAATTTTTAAATCAAAACAACAATTGCTAGTTTTGCGAAGGAAAATGATGAATAATTATAGACATGCTGCAATCCTCGTTCATTCCAGGATATAACCGTTCAAAGGCCTGCTGTACCTAAAATCATAAAAAAGTTAATCAATCTTTAGTACCACCATAGTACAACCATGTATCGCTTTCAGTGACTTGTTCGCTGGCATACTTTATTTAAATTTGACTGGTCTGTGAATCACCGTAGCAAAAATAAACCGTTGTAGGATAACAAATGAGCTACACCGAACCACATAGTGGACATTTGTGTGGAATGGATGATTTCCGGCTTGTTGTTATCTTATGTACAGTAGTAAGATGCCGCTTAAACATTTCGAAGTCACCAGTGACGAAATCACCGCATCCATTAATGCAACAGTTCATCCCTCAAGAATCAAAATTTGGAAAATGTGGAAATCTATTATTTAAACAAATTAATAATACCTACCCGCAAGCTTTTGGTAGCTTCCCTTGTCAATTTTTTTCTTTATTTGCTCCATAATTAGTGTTTTACCATCAATTCACGAATTGTGTGTATAATAAAAATCAATGAAAACCGATTTCTTCCGGCCGAGAACAGCACATTAATGAAAATGGCGCACAGCTCAATTTCTTCACCAAAATAAAAAGAAACTTCATTTTGTTTTTCTTTACAGGGGAGAAAAAAAACAATTCAAAATTTAGATGAAAAGCACTCAACGCTAACATTCCTCGGAGTATTCTATTTTGAATACTAATGACGTAAAAGGAACTAATGCTTACAATACTTCAAAGTTGAGTTAAAACTACCTATCAAGGAGAGTTTAAATTAATCCAAAACAGCAGTTCTTCGAGAGTACCTCCTTTTAAGTACTTTATACTTCGATTTTGAGTTATTTCGTTTCTCTGTGTATGACATATTTTTATTCAGATTATATTATGGTTTCAGTTGAAAATCGAATTTATCGACTAGCGACAATCGATTTTACTCGTTCTGTACGTTATACCTAATGTCGGAAGTAGTGCGCTGTACAGCGCATCTGATGCGCCATACAGCGCACTACTTCCGACATTAGGTATAACGTACAGAACGGGAGTAAAATCGATTGTCGCTAGTCGATAAATTTGATTTTCAACTGAAAACATAATATTACATACACAGAGAAACCAAACTATCCAAAATTAAGTCATTTTCACTCATCTTGACAGCTAAGTAAAGCCAGTCAAAATTGAGTTATTTGCAAAGTATCCAATTTTGAGTATTTCGAAGAGACTCAATGCCGAGTGAAATTAACTGTTTAATTAGAGTTGAATCAACTGTAAAAATAATCCAAAATTGAGTTTTCTTTTGAAAAATATTACTCGAAAATGTGCTTTAGTGAACTTTCTTTCACTAAATTCAATAAAAGAAAATATAAATTCGAATAAAACAAAATGTATTTCATAACATTCTCGAGTACATTAGAAAACTCTTGGTATGTTATTTACACTTGGGACATTTCAGCGATATGGTGGTACTTTATTGTGTTCCGAGCGAATGTGTTGCTTCAACACCTTGAAGTTGCCGTTGATGGTTTCTTCATACTCATCAATGCAGCAATGTCTAAAATTTCAAATCGACCAGAATAAAAATATGCACTCGAATAAGAGAAATAATTTCACTTACCGGTTAATTTTTTGTAGTTTTCCGAGTCCATAATTTTCTTTAATTGCTCCATACCACGTATAGGCACCTCGGACGCGTTAAATTTTAAACTGTATACTAGGATTTAAACCTAGACACTAGAAACGGTACGACAAAACCAAATTCTCTTCCACCATTGTTGATAAAATGACGATCAAAAATTTTCAGCCAAAACAAAGAGACAGCCCAACACTCCGATTTGGATAGTTTCGCAAAGACGCCTCTCGCGTACATTGAAAACTTACTTCTCTTAAAATACCTTGCTGTGGGTAAAATCGACTTTTTCAATTATACTTGAGGGTTGAGTCAACAATCAATATGTAACTAGCGATTTGAAATTGGTTCACTGTTGTAGAACCCCTTGGTCCGAATTACACCTTGAAGCCAGCACCTTGTTCTACATATTTGCGCCTTTGTTTTGATTTGCTGTGTTATTTTGACAGAGTATTTGAGAGTGTGTTCATGTGAGTTCATTATAAGGGGTGCATTATTGAGCTTGGGACCGAGCTTGGGACGATGTTCTAGTACTGACTGAGCCAAGAAAAAAATCGTTTTTGTATGGGACCTACTGGTCTTAGAGTTAGTCTATGGTTGAGTCAAAACTACCAAACAGTAACAACAAAATTATATCCAAAATAGTAGTCCTATCAGAGTACTTAGTTTTGAGTACTGTCACACTTGATTTTGGATAGTTTGGTTTCTCCGTGTAATGACCAAACATTGTTTTGTCATTAAAGCTATCAGTACACTATTTGTACAATAGACAAATATTTGCCACATTTTGTCAAATATATTTGTCTAGCCGTGTACTGTACAAATATATTTGGCAAGCACAATCTTGGTCAAATATTTACCAGCAATTATTTGTACATACGCCAAACAGTGTACTGATCAAAGCAGTCATCTTGTCAAATATTTGAGCTTATTTGCAACTCTCGCTGATACTAGAGTGACAAAGTTGTGCAAATAATAAAATTTTGAGTATTTTTTATTGACGGTGTACTGTTTTTGTTTATGTGGTTAGTGCCTTGTCTTCGTGCTTCGTTGATTCGTGAAATTGAAAAAAAAATGAATTACGAAAATTCGCAAATCAGCCAGGAAACTGAGCCCTCGGCCGGGCCGTCGCGATCCAAACGATTCCGGAAGAAAGTGACATCCGAATGGTCAAAAGATGCAACCATGAAATTAATTGCATCTGTAGAGCAGCACGAAGCCCTGTGGAATGTGACGATTCAAGACTATAAGAATCGTTCTCTTCGAAACGGCTTGTGGCAAATGATTGCAGAGGAACAGCTGAACGGAGCTTATAGCATGGACGAAGTTGTAGCTAAATGGTCCAACTTACGTGTTCAATTTAAGGCTTATAACGCTAAGCGTAAGCACACAAAGTCGGGACAAGGAACCGATGACAACAAAGTTAACTGGGCTTTTATAACAGTATGCTGTTCATCACCGCCGCGGATGTGGAACAGGCATCGTTATCAACATCAAACTTGGTAAGTGTTGCGCTGAATAAATATAGTTCTTCTATATGTTAACGGACCATTGGTTTATAGTATAAGTAATACAATACAACATTTCCATGACAATGACATTAAGTCTCTATCTTTTTTTCCAAACTCTTGTTTGTAGATACTTGATCATGAAGAAGCCGAATCGAGTTTCGAAGCCACTCCGAAAGTTGGAAGCTCCTGGGGATACCGGAAGAAACAAAAATCCAGTGAAACCAACGATTTTAGGGCTATTGCCGTCGAGAGATTACAGAAGGCGTTAAAAAAAATAGAGGAAAGCGACAGTTTTCAATCCTTTGGAAACTATGTGGCTGCAGAACTTCGTAGACTTGAAGACTCTGCTGTCAAAAGAGTTCAGAGAAAGCTTGCTCGCTATTTGCTCGACTGCATTGAAGAGGAGGAAAATAATTTGCTCTTCCAGCAGTACGGAACGTATGTTGATGGAACATCAACGGAGGTGACAGATATTTATTAGAAAGTAATACAAACAAAATCCTATTCATTGTTCAACTCTAGGTTGCACCCGAGGATGTACCACTCGATATAAATGCGGGGGAATCACAATTGCTTTCAGAACACGACAAAAGCTTCGATGTGGAAGCGTTGGACGAGTGTGAAGGTATATATTAAATAAACTGATGTGGACCAAAGTGCTCCATGTGAACCATTTGTTTCATTTTTAATTTGTTGTAGAAATCAAAATAAAATTGTTTTGTTATAAGAGATCTGATTTTTAATAAAAAAAAAACTGAGTACCTCAGAATTGTTCAAATTACAGGTCTGACTAGATTATCCAGAGGTTCTACTATCCGGGGTCGATCCGGAGAAAATAGCTAGATTAACGGGAGTAATATTTTTTTGTACTTTTATACTAAAGGGGGGATCAGAGAGATTCATTATGGGTCAGGCGGTGATAATGGGGTTCAGGGGCAAGCAAAGATAGTCAAGAGACCTCAAGAGAGGTCATCCCATGCTAAGAAGGGGGTCATGCGTGGGCAAAGGAGCCATTACTATTTGATTTGATGATCGCGTAGCGCCTCTTGCATGTTGTTTTGTGAATCATATTCTTCTTCTTGCTATTTTATTCTTGTTCTCATGTAATTCCTCATGTTGTGCAACATTTTAAAAGGAACTCAACATAAAAAGAAAATGGCTCAATTATCCGTGAGTGAAATATTTAATTAAACATTTGTTTCTTCAATTACAGATCGATTGGGAATATTCAGGGTAACAAAACATTATATTGCCATGGAACTTCACCTTCGTTCACAAAATATTCTGCATACTCCTCCCGAATAAGTTTCGCATCATTGGCTATATATGGTGTGTCTTTATCCAATGCATACATTGTGTCGTCTGGGAAGTCCTGTCTCCACTCTCCTGGAATAATTCCGCCATCCTTGTCGTATCGGTCGAATGACCGCACTGGAGCGTACAACTCTTTGTTCCTATCTATTAAAAAATTGTGCAAGGCGCAACATGCTAAGGTCACCGCTTTAGTTTTTGACGCATCCAGATGTATGGGCTTACGCATCACTCTAAAGCGAGCTGATATTATTCCGAACACATTTTCTATAATGCGACGAGAACGAGATAGCCGGTAGTTGAAAATGCGACTTTGTCCCATGAGAGTCTTTCCGCTGTATGGCTTTAGAAGGTATGGTTTCATCGCAAATGCGTCATCGCCGACTAGTACGAATGGTACTGGAGTGTCCCGATATGGAAGCGGTCGTGGTGGTGGTAAATTTAGATGTCCGTGTTCTAAAGCTTTTGCAATACTACACTTTTTAAACACTCCTCCATCTGACATCCGTCCATTCGTTCCAACATCAGCGTATATAAGGCGATAGCCGGCGTCCGCTATGCCCATGAGCACGATACTATGCGCCCCTTTATAGTTATAAAACACGCTTCCTGAGTTCGAAGGTGCCACCATGACGACATGCTTCCCATCCACGGCACCGATGCAATTGGGAAAGTTCCACGATTCGTTAAACAGTTTCGCTATTCCTTCCTATCAGATTGATTTGTAGGTACCTGCAATCACAGTTAAAAGATGGATTTTACTGTTAATTCTAGCTTGATTCTACAGGTGGAAACCCACCTAAAGTGTGGGCAGTACTATCAGCAGAATTTGTGTATGGATCATAACTGTTACACAAATGATATAGTTAGCTCTATCATTTGTGTACCAGCTATGACGGATAATGTTTTCAAGTCGTTTGAGTGAAGAAATTTAAAAAGTATATTTCAAGAAAATAATGTTGAGGTAGGAGGCGATTGTTAGTATTAAATTTACTCACCTTCATGTGCAAATCCTTTAGCACTGTATAAATAGCACTGCACACCTCCGGAACAATACGAGAAATTGTAGTTTGGGGGATTCGAAATAAGTACTGCAATGACATGAAACTCTCTCCAGTAGCCAGAAAACGTAAAGTCAAGGCTAGACGTTCTCCTGGAGAAATCGACTTCCTCATAACGGTGTCCTGCTTCCGGATTAGAAGAGCAGTTAGATTCAACAAAAATCGAAATCCTCAGCCGACATGCGAACGAAATTTTTGTACAACTTGGGATGATTCGATCGAAGCTCCTGCAATAGCTTGCCATAGCATCCTTCCGTTTCTCTCTTTGCACCCAATCGTGCACCCATATCACTTCTTGGACGCCGTTCTTCCTGTTCTTCCTCGTCCAAAAGGATTGAGCTTAAAGCCAATACGGTAGCCGTTGTTTCCATTACACAATTCTAATTTTAAATCACTACGGTATTACGAATAAAACTTTTTATTTTGATTTGTTACACGGCCATTCAATCTCACTTATATTTAGGTACCGTTGATTCAAAATAGCAAAAAGTTGGGTTACTCAAGGTTACTCAATTGATGAGGAGAGCTTTTAAAACTTTTCCGGAAATAACTTCTTTACATTAGGAAAATCGACCAACTTGGTGGTAGATAATTGGGTTTAAAATGATAAACGGAAATTCTTAGTTTTTCCCGAAAAAGTTATGAGAATTTTACTTACCCACTGAGTAGCTCCAGCTTAGCAACGATACACAATTATTAGTATGCCTGAATGGCCATGTACATATATTTCGAAATCGATTTGACAATCGATTTCCGTCAGCGATATCAATGTCGGAAGTAGTGCGCTATACGGCGCATCTGATGCCATACAGCGACCTTCGACATTAGTATACGTACAGAACGAGAGTAAAATCGATTGTCGCTAGTCGGTAAATTCGATTTTCAACTGAAACCATAATACATAATTGAAGCTGAGACAATAATGTACTGACCCATGGTGGTAGTTTGCCAAATAAATCAACAATATCAATAAAAGCGATATTTGGCATATAATATTTTGGCAAATATTTGATTAGGTGTACTGACCTTTGGCAAATAGTTAGACAAACAACAAAATTTGGACAAACACGAATCATCAAATATTTGTCTATTGTACAAACAGTGTACTGAAAGCTTAACTCTATGTGATTATATAAATATTATAAATTTTTTTTTTTTTTTGCTTATTTATTTTCCGTCGGCCTATTTCCTCACATGGTGACAATCACCGACGCCTTTTATTATAAATTTTGATTGTATGTTATTTATGAGTATCTGATATTTTCCCGGAACGTGGTACCTTATCTTCCACATGTTTTATTTTCATTGGACGGTGAGAGACTTTTGTGAGCAGTGAGTACCAGGAATAAGGTAACACAGATCTCAATATGCATTTGGATTAGTGAACCGTAAATAATGTAGACAAAACCAGTGATGTCACTATAGCACGCACGTCAGCTTTCGGAGCCCTACACAGAAGAAAAAAAGTATCATTTGAGCAGTCTGCGTGGGAAGCCAAATTTGGGCATAGAGTATACAACTGATCCGCTGGGCATAAATAAAATTACTTTTGGGTAGAATTCACCCAAAAGTAAGTTATTTATACCCAACGGGTCGGTTTACATACCTATAGCCAAAATTGGCTTCCCACACGGAACTGCTCAAATGGGTACTTTTTTTCTTCCGTGTACGTTAGCGAATGTCTCAGC
>JASCZW010018210.1:0-15806 GCA_034211315.2 Aedes japonicus
GCGACGCTTTAACGTGAGTGATGGTGAGTGAGTGAGTGGTGGTGGTGAGTGGTGAGTGAGTGAGTGAGTGAGTGAGTGAGTGAGTGGTGGTGAGTGAGTGGTGAGTGAGTGAGTGAGTGAGTGAGTGGTGAGTGAGTGAGTGAGGAGTGAGTGAGTGGGTGAGTGGTGAGTGGTGGTGAGTGGTGGGGTGAGTGAGTGAGTGAGTGAGTGAGTGAGTGGTGAGTGGTGAGTGAGTGAGTGAGTGGGAGTGAGTTGATTGATTGATTGATTGATTGATTGATTGATTGATTGATTGATTGATTGATTGATTGATTGATTGATTGATTGATTGATTGATTGATTGATTGATTGATTGATTGATTGATTGATTGATTGAGTACAATCCACCTCATTGTCCGGCAGTGCTTTATGTCTGCAGCTATCATGTTCTTATTTTTAACCACAACCATTCACGTCATTCCAATGTCATTTCTTTCATTTACAACAAGCCCCGCTTAAACATAATACTTATATCAAGGTGGATATTTGTACTATATTTTCACTTCCATTATCGCAAAATATTCTGTTACGATCATGGCACGCATTTAGTACAGGTATACCTCGATAGTACGTACATCAACTTGCTCACTTCAATGGCGAATATCATAAAAACTACAGATTGATCTGAATTCAAATACAACCAAGAGAAGGGAACAGAAAGTTGTTCTTTCTTTTGATTATACTAGATTCTCAGATACAACGCAGTAGTTTTTATGTGGAAGATTCATTTCGGCTTCTTTCTCTTATCTGGTTCTATCACTTCTTGCTATTTCTCATAACTGAGACTTTTACTCCATTTATTATTATTATTTTAGGTTATGTTATGTTTAATTCTGATTCTCTGCACTATATTTCATTTCTTAACTAACAACTGCACTATTGTCGGCGTTGATTACAATTACACTACAACTCAGACAGATTTAGTTACAACTTGCGTCGCATATTAGTTGTATCCCAAAGTAAAGGAGATCCACGGAAAATTCGCCATCCGCTTCTCGTTTCGATCGCCCTTTTCGAGTTAGTTTTTCGTTTACAAATACACCTGAATTTGTAAGTCTCGAGTTCTGTTTCAAACATACGTATCTGATTTTGTAAACAAAGAGGGAAAGTACGCTCCCTTTTCACTCTACTCAGTGACTGAACAAATTGTATTCCTCTATTTTTTCTCCCACGGAAATGTTACTCGATGTTCGTAAAAAGGTGGATCAACTCTATTTTTGAGTAGATCTGCATTTACGAAAATTGAGTAACATCTCTGTGAATAACCCGGAACAAAGGAATTCACCCAGCACGCTCCGGAATTGCTAAATGCGTCTTACCTCTCTAACTATCAGCAAACAACTTCCGACAATCGGACAGGAAGGTGGTAGTCATTCTTGAGAAAAATCCCAATCTTTCCGTGCGAAAATCTTTCCGTGGCTCGCAAAGTTGGGAAACCAAAATATATCTACAAAAACTGAAGCAAGAGGCGTACAAAGTAAAACAGGTGCCCAACCAGAGATGACAAGCAAAATTTCATCGTAAGAAATTCGTGCTAAGGAGCTTTACACATTTTTTTTGCAAACATTTTCTTGTATCATACGACGAAACATACTTTAAACAGCTTAGGGAAGGTCCATTAATTATGTCACGCAATAAGGGGGGAGGGGGGGGGGGGGGGTTTGAGAAAACGTGACGATCCATACAAAACAATTTGAAGGTCCATACAAAAACGTGACAAGTCGGCTTATAAAAAGTCACTTTTTGCGTGACGTAATTAATGGCTTTTACATCGTAATGTAAAGAACGTCGTTGCCGAGCATCAGCATTCGTAAGAATCAACACCTGATTGCATCCAGGTCAGCGTCCTCAGCTCATGAAACCGGGCAGCTCCAAGAGGCTGCGGCATGATGTCCACCAGTCCATCGGCCATCAACAGCTAACTTCTAGCGACTCATCGGTTTGCTGCGCTTCCTGTACAGGAGATACCAAAAAAAAGTGAAGATCCCGCCGCCTTCCCGTGAAGGAAGATTCACAACGTCATGAGACATCATTATTCTCAGGACTGAAACTGCAGCGAATAAAGTTAATCCGCTATACAAGCTTATGTGCTCGACGGAGTCTGCTTCAAGCATCGGATATGAAAGGTTGTAACGATACATTATTGTTGCACACTTTTTTGGTATCGAGAATAACTCGTTACATTTTCGGCGCTCTATTGTTCAGTGGCGCGAGTGATTGAGTAAGTGAGCAATAAAACTGCTTCTAGGTGGGATATGACGGTAATTAGGTCATCAAATACGATCGATACTATTATTTCGCCAAATTCACCGTATCACCATGGTGTCGTTCCTTTGTTTCGAAATACTTGGGTATCGGGCCTAGTGCGTTATCTATTATTTCGATTATCTATTGTTTGGTGGCGCGAGTGATTACAGAGTACATGCCTTGTCGACATCAGTTTGTCGACAGTATTGAATATTTTTCGCGAATGATTCCCAAATTGCAGCAAAACACCTGTGAAATTGATTCCGGTCAACTGAAGATAGACGAGTGTTGTTTATCTTGGGATCATGCTGTGTTCGTGATTTAAAAAAAAATGGTTACAACTTTTGGCTTTTTGAATGTGAAATCAAGAGCAAAAGTCCAAAATGGAAAATTTGGTTGCAAAAGTTGTATTCAAAAATCGCAAGAACTTTATAAAAAAAATTATACTCTGTATTTTGGATTTGGAATGTTTTAACTGTGCTAAACGGGAGTCGGCTCTGGCATCAATTTGACGGACATTTTTGCATAAAAGTACAATTTTTGGAACGGTCTCGCATGCGCGGGAGTATACCGATTGGGCACGAACTAATCGAACTAATACCGCATCAAAGCGCAGAATTTTGTGGACGTTAAGTTTCAAAAATTGCTCATGCTTCAGTGGTGGAAAACATTGTTGATCGTGAGCAATGCAATAAGGAGCAAGCATGGCGGGTCTGGATGGGCATCATTTAGATAACCCGGATACCTTGGGGGAAGCTGAACGCTAACCATTCGGACCCTGCAGAGAACAATAGAGAGTTGATAAGTGCACTCAAAAACGTGGAGCAAAACAAGTAACTGTAAGCTATTTTGTCCCTGTATAACTTCATTTTGAACCTACATAAAATATAATCCTATTGTGAATTATATATACATGATCACATAACTTATCAAGGTGAATCCTGATCCTCCGAGTCCTACCCTACTACTACACGGTCCTTACACAGCAAAGGTCATACTAATTTCCCTTGCCCATTCACACCTGATTGCAAGGACGCCATTACTAATTATTGAAGAAATTGAGTCACTGAAACGTGTACAGTGAGAATTGTTGGTACCCCCAGCCCCCATTAAGTTGATTCATTTTGCAATTTCACTGATTCTAATCAATCACGGAGTAGCAACCATTGATACGTACAGACAGTCAAGCTAGCTAAGCTAAGCTATACAAGCTTATGTGCTCGACGGAAGCTGTCTACCGTACTGTTGGAGCTCACCTAGTCACAAAGAAACACGAGTTTTACACGCACGATGCACTCGGAAACAAGTCGCTGAAAGAGAATTCTACGTTGCCTTCCAGAATTCACTCCGAGGCTATAATCGCAAACCGATGCGGACCTGATGAAAACATGGGCCCTCTTCAACGTTAATGTTGAGTGGGATCGGTATCGCCTGAGGCAGCACGACGTGACGCAGTGTGGCTACCGCCTTGTGTTCGCCGATGATACTCGAAACTGCCACATGAAACTGCGGTGTGGCAAGTGTGCCAGAGCACGCACGTCCAAGGATTGGTGCCAACGGACGAAGGTGCTCAACCAAAGTGCACTAAATGTGGCGCAAATCTTGCAGGCAGCAATCAAACCTGTCCCAAACGTGCGGAGTTTCTGGCGATCCATCAGCATGCATCCAACGTCGTCACTCCTTGGATGGACAAGTAGAACTTCCCAACGATCCGGTACCAAGTAATAAATCTACCTCCGTTGCAATTAAATCACCGCAAAGCCAACCACAATTCGTGGCAGCCGCCGCTCTTCCTCCAGTACCTCCACACAACCACCTGCCGATGGACAGCTCTACGACTCGAAAATGGTCAAGTTTGTTCAAAAACTCTACCGCCAACTACGTTCCTGCCGCTTGAAGGAAGAATAGCTCAAAGCCACCAATTGGAATGTTGGAATGCTTGTTCCATCCGGAACAAAATCATAAAACTCAATGGCTTCTTCAACCGAAAATCAAAATCATCATCATCACAAAGACGCACCTCTAGCCTGAACTTAGCGTCTCCATCCCAGACTACCAGTTTGTGCGATTTGATCGTTGCGGCTCTGATGGAAGAGGAGTCGCGATTGTCTTTTGCAACAACATCAACTGCTGCATGCTTCCGAGCTGCAAGCTGCAATTGATCGAAGCCATCGGAGATGTCTTCGAATCTACCATAGGTCCCTATCACCATCATCGCAGCCTACTGTCCCGAACAAGCAGGCATCGCCAACGGAACAACAACGGTCCTATGAAATGACATCCACAAGCTAGCTCGGAGGCAGGGACAGTTTATCACCGCCGGTGACCTGAATCTGAAACACGAAACCTGGAGGAAACCCGGCACAACCGAAACTGCATCAGTTTACAGGAGGACCTGGGAGAGGGCCACATACTCCCACCCGGTTGAGCAGATCCGGTGCCCACTCAACAATCGACATCTTCCTCACGAACATGGGGAACAACATCGCCCAGCCGATCGTGCACCAGGAGCTCAGCTTGGACCACTATCCAGTGTGGCCAAAGTTGGCTCCTCGGTTAACCGGCATCGAATCACCAGACGGAACTTCCATCGTGCCAGAGGGAGAAGTTTCGACAACACATTGATATCATCAATTTTGACATGCACCTTGAGTCAGTTGATGACATCGTACGGCAACTGCGGAACATCGAGTAACCGATCTCCCGTGCCCGGGAGCAACATGTTCCAGTGATAGATCAGGTAAACAACGGTTGAACTGTTCAACTGAAGTCTTTGTTTGCAATTGGCCCTAGTCATGAATTGCTCAAGAATAAGTTTGGTTTCGCCATATGAAATCCCATGGGGACTTTTTAAGACCCATAAGCCCATGAATCGATATTTTAAACCGCCCTAGTAAATATCCTGCTTGAGGAAGATTATGGTTTAATTCCAAAGAGCAGCGTCAACATTATTCATACTCAAATTTCACCTCTACTTCCAGGCTGTCGTTTCGTAGCTCACGCCCTCCCAAAAGAGGCACTCGCCAACATCTGCTAAACAGACAATTTAAATTTTACTCGAAGCTTTAGTCCTTGATATTAAAAGTTCCTAATTGAACAGATTCACATTGACCCAACAAATGGTGGAAATCTGTGTTCTTCTGCTCAAGGGTGCAATCCGAAATCAGATATCGGAAAACTTTCTCTTTTCTCCGGTGAAATGGCACCATCATGGATGTTCATTGGTTGGCCTCGGCACGGCTACAAATGGATGGAATTCCGCACAGGTGCTGCTCATTTCTTAATGCTCAGTGTACACAGAAATTGGAAATAATCTGCTTTCAACATTTCTCGAGGTGGAAATTGGCAAGGGCATCGAATGTTTCGTTTTCTGTAGCCACTGAGGTGGTCCAAAACAGTATTTTTTGGGTCAGTTCTGATATCAGGATTGTTGATTGTTGAAATAGTTCACCCCGATAGAAGGTAAGGTGGTACCAGCGTCTTTAGAATTAACGTAATTAAAAATATGCTAATCATTGTTCCGCCCTTTTATAATTAGATTCAACAACTTTTCACCGTCGTCGTCGATGTTGGCATCAATGGCATCATCATCATCATCGCCATCATCCACCAAAGAACGCGAAAAGCAAAAAAAATGAATAAAGGAGGTGGGGCAAAGTGATTATCGATATTTTTCGATGCGACTTTGTCCTGCGGTGGAGTGGTCCTATTGCCATTAAAACCAATTAGCTTAGCAAAGCATGAGCACCGCGTTCGATAGACGGAGGGAGAAATCGCTGACAAAGTTTTTAATTACCAAGAGACCGGCATTCTGCAGTAGGTAGGCGGATGAAAGAATCCCCGGATTAATGGAAAGTCGATACCTTTTCCTTACACTTTTATCGAAAGGAGCTTTGACGTGTGTCTCATCCAAATGTTTGCTGATTTAATTCATTCAGCGTGTTACCGAGGATGACGACGGTGCGATTGACTTTTGATCCTAATTGAGTTTTGTTTAAAATTTTATTGGGAATTAATTATTTAAAAGGTTTTTTTTTTCCAGATTTATGAAAAAATCGATCTGAAATTTGAAGAATATTATTATTTCTATTGTTATTAATAACAATATTGTTATTGGGTGGAAACAGTCAACACAGCAGTATATCTGAAGAATGTTCTTCCGACAAGATCAGTAACGAAAACGCCGTACGGAAACTGGAATGGAAGGGTAGTTAACCTGAAACATCTACATGATTTTTTGGATTCTTGCAAATGCACATTAATTATTTAATGAGCATTTGCAAGAATCAATAACGCAAAAAGCTACACAGAAAAAAATAATGAGATTTAACATGCGCGTGGAATATCCCCTCGTTTAATTCCAAGCCAGAGGAGGCATAAACAACGAAATTGTTTGCAATTTTTCACGTGGTATACAACAATGTTTGCAATCTTTCATACAACAGGCTAGATTCAGGCGTTATTTGGTTAAAATTTACGAAATTTAAAAAATATCCCATTATTTTCTACCAAATCTAGCTTTCCCTTCATGTGCATTAGAAAACGCAGAATTTTCAATGTTTCTTTTTGTTTGTGTACAATGAACCATGAGCTGGCTGGCCATTTAAGGAGATCCCTCAGCTCTGTGCTTAGACACAGATTGGCCTGGTGATGCAAAGGATCGAAAATCGACTACCGGGTACTTGTTCTAGCTATGAAAAGGTACAGTATATTAGCGTACGAAGAAAGAAATATGTGTGACGCTGAATAGTACCGAAACTGAGTACGTCGCGGTTGCTGTATGCTGCCAGGAAGTTCAGTGAATTGCGTAGACACTCAAAGGTTTTTCATTACAAGGTAGCCTGCTTATAACTATCTTCGTAGATAACCTGCGTAGTCCTGCATCAATCAACTGAATTAGTCAAGTGTGTGTTGCAGATTTTGAAGCATGTCGATACTAGGAATCACTATATTCGAGAGATGCAGACGTTTTTTTTTTAGACGGGATGGAAAATCTGCAACCGGACACCTGAAGAACTCTGAAGGATGTGCGGATGAGGGTGCCAACTCCTCTACCCACTAAAACCCCACCCGTGCCTTAAGCCCTGGACCCTCCCCGGAACCACAAGCTAATAATTGACACCATTGTTATCGATTGAGTAAATTTTCGTCCCCATTGTGCTATTTTCGCTGTATTGCATTGTTGTATACTTAAAGGCGATTACCCAAAACCGTGTGAACCGATGGGTGAAGAGAAAAATTGCGCCAAGTGCTATGAAGCGATCACCGGCATAGAATTTGTCACATGCCGAGGATATTGCGGTGGCATGTTCCACATGACATGTTCAAATGTGTCACGGGCACTTCTTGGCTATTTCACGCCGCATCGCAAAAACTTGTTTTGGATGTGTGATAAATGTGCTGAGTTATTTGAGAATTCACAACTTCGTTCCATTACCAAGGCGGCCGCTGAGAAGTCCCCGTTGGTGTCTCTCACTGAGGCAATCAGCAGCTTCATACGGAAATAAAGCTGTTGTCGCATAAACCCGCACCGTGTATGCAATCACCAACGATCCAGTAATGGCCACAATCGGACAAACTCGAGCTGCCAAACGACCTCGTGGACCTGATTTGGAACTAAAGGCGTTCGAATGTCAATCTGGTTCCAAGCAGGTTGACCAGAATGCAGTGTCCGTTTCAATTACTGCTCAGCCGGTGAATAAATTTTGGCTTTATTTGTCTCGAATACGTCCTGATGTCACCAATGAAGAAATTTTGGCTTTAATACGTGCAAACCTTGAGTTAACCAGGACCCTGAGGTTATCAAACTAGTGGCAAAGGAAGGGATACTAGCAACACTGACCTTTATCTCCTTTAAAATTGGTTTGGACCCTTCCCTGAAGACAAGGCGCTTGACCCATCGACATGGCCGGAAGGCATAATGTTCCGTGAGTTTGAGGAATATTCTACTCAAAAATCTGCAATCCTCCGCTATATTCCTGACGCCTACAACCGGTTAACCACCAGCAGGTTGTAATGCAGCGTTAATTAATTACAAAGATAAAGGATTTGATGCTCATCGATACGACATACAACAACCTGTTTTCCACCGGGACGCACCGAATTTAGTGTAATGAAGCCCTCGATCCCCCACCGCAGTCGCGCCATTCCAGCCAGCGACCTGCAGCCGTCCGAGCCTACGTGTGGGTGTGGGAGAGGGTCTTCCAAAACGCTTCTTCGAGGCAAGTACGACTCCATTACTTGCCCAGCCAGACCTGATTCGCCCTTCAATTCCAGCCACTCATGATTGTTCGCCTGCTATGCTTCCGCGGACTACTGGCTTTATTATCAGAATGTTCGCGGTCTACGAACGAAAATGAACAACTTTTTCTTAGCTGCCGTCGGTTCGAACGTCGACGTAATAGGTTCTCACCGAAACCTGACTCAATGACCAAATTCATTCCGTCCAACTATTTGGAGATCAGTTCACAGTTTTTCGGAATGATCGTAATCGCATAATAGCACCAAATCTCGTGGTGGTGGCGTTTTGATAGCAGTTTCAATAGGCTTCACAGTTGCCTGGATCCTACTCCTATTGACCCTTCGCTCGAACAGTTATGGGTCCAGATAACAACTCCACATAGGAAGTTAAGTATCGGTGCCATGTACTTACCTCTCCGATAGAAATCTGATTTGAGCAGCATTGAGAACCATATCAGTTCGATTGGCGCTGTTTTATCCCGTTTAGATCACAACGACTACGCCTTACTATTTGGCGATTACAACCAGTCTGGGTTGGTTTGGAATGTTCCCATGATTGGTCATCCTACAATTGACGTTCTTCGTTCGCATATGCCACCTGTCTGCTGTGCATTGATGGATGGATTCAGCCTTCATGATTTAACGCAATAAATTCAAC
The DNA here is from genome assembly GCA_034211315.2 of Aedes japonicus. Taxonomy (NCBI): domain Eukaryota; kingdom Metazoa; phylum Arthropoda; class Insecta; order Diptera; family Culicidae; genus Aedes; species Aedes japonicus. The sequence continues at coordinate 9,185 of JASCZW010018210.1, forward strand.
GTTAAATCGTAACTCGAACTGTCTTGATCTTGTATTGGTAAATGAAGCTGCCGTAATGGAATGTACTGTTGTCGAAGCCTCCGAACCTTTAATTAGCCTCGACGCCGATCATCCTGCGCTGGAGATTATTATCAATCTATCAGTACCTAATACCTTCGATAACATCGTTGATCCACATGGTCTGAGCTTCCGAAGAACTGATTTCACCGTAATGAATCAACATCTGTCTCAAGTGAATTGGCAGTTCCTTGACTCGTGCTCCACTATCGATGAAGCTGTAGACTTTTTTGACAAGGTTGTGTCTCGGGCTATATCAGATTTTGTTCCTCTGAGGAGACCTGCTCGCTAAACCTCCTTGGTCTAATGCTCATTTACGGTACCTGAAACGTGTGAGGTCGAAGGCTATTCAGTAAGTACTGCAAACTCGAAATCAATTCACCAAGCGAATCTTCTCTGCAGCTAGTACCCAATACCGAATTAACAATCGTCTTCTCTACAAGAATTATTCAAAACGAGATCCAATCTAACCTTCGGCGCAACCCAAAGTTGTGCTGGTCATTTAGTGAACACAAAGGAATGTTAACGGGCTACCGGTTGAAATTCGTCTTGGCGACAGAATCGCTGCACGCACCAGTGGACAAATGTGATCTCCTTTCTGAGCACTTCAAAAGTGTTTTCAATAACACCGTGCCAGCATTGGAGCAAGTCAGCGAAGCACTCAGAGATACTCCCAGAGACGCGTTCGACTTCAATATTCCTGCGATTACATCAGACCTCGTTGAAGCCGCAATCCGGAAGCTGAAACTCTCAAACGTGGCAGGACCCGGCGGAATTCCTTCATGTGTACTAAAGAATTGCTCTGCAGTGTTTACGATTCCTCTTTTGAAGATTTTCAATATCTCGTTACGCCAGAGGAAAATATCCAACACGTAGGGAAATCTTCGTTCATGTTCCCGATTTTCAAGAAAGGAGATAAACAAAATGCCGAAAATTATCGAGGATCACATCGCTCTGTGCCTGCTCAAATGTCTTCGAGATCATCGTCAACGACTTGTTGTTCGCTAGTTGCAGACACTACATCTCTCCTGAACAACATGGATTTCACCCCAGAAGATCGATTTCAACCAACCTTGCACCTTTCGTTTCCTCGTGTCTCCGGAATATGGAAAATGGATCTCAAGTCACCGTTGTTTACACGGATCTCAAGGCTGCTTTCGACCGGGTCGACCATGCTATACTTTTGACAAAGTTAGACAAACTTGGTGTGTCAAATAACTTAGTTCGTTGGTTTAAATCTTATCTAACGGACAGGATACTCTGTGTGAAGATCGGCTCAGCTCAATCGAGCTACTTTACTAATATGTCAGGCGTACCTCAAGGCAGCAACTTGGGACCACTGCTGTTCTCAATTTTCATCAACGAGGTTGGACTGCTACTTCCACGACGATGTGAAAATGTATGTGGTTGTGCGATGCTTCGCTGATTGTTTACGACTACAGCACTTGATCAGCAGCTTTGAAAGAGTGGTGCTCCAGGAATTTCCTTACTCTGAGTGTTATTAAATGCTTTATTATCACTTTCCATCGAAAATTGTACCCAATTGCGTTTGATTACATGATAAACAACCAACCTCTGCAGAAAGTTGATACTGTTCGTGACCTTGGAGTCACGCTTGACTACGGTTTGACATTTAGACAACACTACACGGATATGATTACCAAAGCAAACAGACAGCTCGGTTTCATGTTTAAGAACTCCGACGAATTTCGTGATCCCACCTGTCTGAAAGCATTGTACTGCTCTCTCGTGTGTTCTATTCTGGAATTTGGAGCCTTGGTGTGGTGCCCGTATTAAAGAATCTGGATTGCGCGGATTGAAGCAGTCCAAAGAAAGTTTTTTTCGTTATGCTCTCTGTCATCTACCGTGGAATGATCCAGTCCAACTTCTAGCGTAACAGGATCGTTGCTCACTCTTGAGAATTGAAACATTGGAGCATAGGCGTACGGTCATGCAAGCAGTTTTCCGCAGCAAAAGTGCTACTAGGTGAAACAGACTCTCAGGAATTCTGGCCGAACTGTTCATCTACGCTCCTGAACGAGCTCTGTGAACAAGAAATTTTCTGCAGCTCGGAACTCGTGCTGCAAACTACAATCAACACGATCCAATTCGATTCATGTCATCTCGCTTCGATGAACTCTACGCTCTAATTGACTTCAACTGTTCTGCTGAGACCTTCCGTAACCGGATTCATCGTAGTTGGATGACGAGACGCTAGTTCAGAAATTGTGGCATTAATGGCGAAGACACTTGACGACTGATTCCATCACGACAGATTATTTTAAGTTTACTGACAAGTTTTGTGTGTACTAGAATTAATTTAGTTTTGCTGGCTTTGTTTTCCTTCTATTCATGTTGATTTATGTAGTGTACGATTTAGTAATAGGGTTTTTTTACGCCACATGGCTTTTCCCCATTTCAATAAGATGTTAAGTCAGTTGGAATTATATCAATAAATAAATAAATAAATAAATAAATAAATAAATACTAGTGGCCAGACAATATCTGGGTTAAGTGGAAGTTCACTTACCGGGTCGCCTACCAACCCACTCGGTTGATTCCGGGATTAGTCGGTGGATTCACCGACCTTTGGTGGAGTTGTTCTATTCCCTTTGCCACTTAACCATGGATGCGGCTCTAGTGGTCTTCCGAATACCTCTTGTTCCCCGTTGTTCGAAGCACTCTATGTCCTCTTTGATGACCGTGCCTATTGGCTTCATGCCCGCTAGGACGTAGACCGCGTCACGTGATACTGTTCGGTATGCACTAACCACTCTTAGGCACATAAGCCTGTGCGTACTCTCTAGCTTACTAACGTAGCTCTTGGTACTCAAGGCGGTGATCCATGCCGACCCGCCGTGCCTAAGTATGAACAGGGCGACGCTGGCCAGGAGCTTACGCTAACTCCCTTGCACCGCCGAGCTATTCGACATCATGCGGCATAATGCCGATATAGCCATAGAGGCATTCTTGCAGGCGTAATCGATGAGACTGACAAAGGACAGCTTATCTTCGATCATGACCCCAAGATACCTCAAGAACCTCTTCTATTCTATTGTGCAGTTACCTTTACTAATCGTCGCATGTTGCACCGATTTCCGAGTATTCAACGCCGTCACCTCAGTCTTATGATGGGCTAGCTCCAATTGCCTGGAACCCATCCATCTCTCCACAATGCCGATGGAGTGTGAGTCCGTTAACTCGACCTTTTCGATGGATTCACCACATATCTCCAGGGTGATGTCATCCGCGAACCCGACTATCTTCACCCCGTTCGGGAGCTCAAGCCATAGTACTTCATCGTACATCACACAGATAAAAAGAAACATTGAATTTTCTGCGTTATCTAATGCACATTAAGGGAATGCTAGATTTGGCAGAAAACAATGGGATATTTTATGTAAATTTAAGCCAGATAACGCCTGAATCAAGCCTGTTGTATGAAAGATTGCAAACACTGTTGTATGGCACAGCAAAAACAACAACCAATTGCGTTGTTTACCCCTCCTTTGGATTAGAATTAAACTTGGCGAAATTTTACGCGCTTGTTAAAATTAATTATTTTTTTCTGAGCATGTTCCATAACACGGGACCCAGGATCGAACCTTGTGGGACGCCCGTGGCGATCTGAACACGTTTCTGGGGCCTGCCTTTGTATTGTATACCAGTAAGCAATTGTGAAAGTAACTTCCAAGAGTCTTGTACAGGTACCCAGCAACCTGAAGGCGTTGGAGCGAATCGGTGATAACCACCCAACTGGCGCTACTGCACGCATTTTTCATGTTAAGGGTAACCACTGCACAGTAGCGGACTCCTCGCCCCTTGCACTGGATTGCACCTCAGCCGTCTTGGTGACGGATATGATGGCATCCATCGTCGACTTCCTTGTACGGAAGCCAAACTTGTGATTAGATAGACCAGCTATACCCTCCGTCTGTCAGTCTGTTGAGGATTACCCTCTCGATAACCTTACCCGCTGTATCCAACAAACATACCGGTCTTTATTACGATGGATATCCTGGTGGCTTCCTTGTCTTTGGTAGCAACACAAGGGTCCATAATTGGGGTTTCACTGGCATCCATCCAATGCGCCGTATGGCACTCCTCCTTTGTTCATTAAGCCGTTAAGAGGAGCTCAACATTTCAAAGTGCACCGCGGGGGGCGAACTACATTCACATCTCAACGAGAGACATGGAGATATTCCAAGCGGTCTATTTTCTCACAGCAGTTATGGTTGCTGACATGTTGACAAAACCATTTCGAGCGGTGAAGCTATGAATGTTCCGAGATGCAGAGATATTACGCTACAAAGGTGTCGTGACCAGAAACCGTACCTGATGGTGTAAATGCTGTATCACTAACAACCAACGGTAGATGGAGCTTATCCTAATGAAGCTATTGGTCCATCCAGAATCGACTAAAGATTGGACTCAGAAAAAATGCAACACTTTGTTATGGTGTAACTTTTTATCGCGTGGGTAAAAATTAGTGAAATTTTGGATAATACTAGTTTAGAGAGTTATGTTCATGTGTGCAAAATATTATCTGTCAAGTAGTTTTCAATATGTAGCTACGCCAAGCCTGTAATGGATTGGTATGAAGCGAAGGGCGTTAATGTTGTCCCGAAGAAGGCGAACCCGCCAAATACACCAGAACTTTGTCCGATCAAAAAGTTTTGGGCGATAATGAAGAAAAAGTTAAAGAAAAACGAAAAACATTCAAAACCGATGAAGCTTTGAAGAAAAACTGGGAGAAATGATGTAAGGAAAATGTACAAAGCCTCGCCCAAGATCTCATGAGCAGTGTTAAGAGAAATGTACGAGCATTCAGCTTGGGGGAGAAAATTCAATAATTAAATTATGCCAAAACATATCTAATATATTGGGTAAGGGGATGTAATGTTAGCCTAGCTCCTTCATTCGGCCAATGTACCAAATGTGTCATTAATTTAGCGATAATCAACAAAATCATGTTGCTATTAGCATGAAAGATGTAATCCGAAACAATTGAGACAAAATTAATCATCTTATAGTTGTTCCCTTCCGCGTGATTTTCGGTTTCTTGAACTTCTGGGGCATCATGCTGTCCTTGTTATACTATACAGATGATCTACACGAACTTCAAGTGATCTTAATTTGGCGCGTAATTGAATCGATAAAGCAAGTAATGCAGTCTGGATGTGCAGAACATAGTTACACATTACAAACTAACTGTTCACATAGCTAAAATAACAATGATTTTACAAAATCGTAGACCCAATGTTGGGTACATATTTTTTTGTATGTTCCCAACTATGGCCTGTTGTATAAATAACGTAGTAAAAAGGTTGTTATTGGTAAAATTTAAAGTGGCAAATGCATGAATTTGCGGTTGTTAATATTCAAGTGATCCATCTAAACATAAATCGAAGAGACAAAATCATTGTATAGTGAATTATAATGTTTTCCATTATTGAATGGCTGATAAATCAAATATGAACATCATTTAAGTGTTTCGAGGCAGTTTACTTTAGTTTGTGTTGTGAAATGATGCGTATTAAGTAAATTCAGTACTGCTAGCTATGATTGACATTCATAAAATTAGAAAAAAAACCATACAAAGACTGCCTTTATTAAAAAATCCATCGAATGGGACGAAGTTTTTTACTTATTTATTTTCGTCGGCCCTGTTCTCTCACATGGTGACAATCACCGACGCCAGGGATGCGACTCACCACTGGACCCTACCTAACGACTCATGACTATGAGCCGGGACCAACAGCTTTACTTCCCTTCCGAAGGAAGGCGCACGTAAATTTTTTCGCCTCCAGAAAAACCACCGACGTCGACTGGGATTTAACCCAGACCCACTGGGGTGCCAAGTAGCCAGTCACGCTTACCACTGCACCACCGACACCGGCGTGCGTTCTTATGTGTATTAGTGGTTGAGCAGGAAGATGCACAGCTAGCAAACGAAATCGATGGATCACGCTTTCTGAAGCAGTACTACCCACTCACCGAGCGTTACCCTCCACTGCCCCTTTCCTGCGAAACAAATCCCAAGTCCAAAACGTCCGCCTGACAGGTGCATAGTAGCAGAAAATGAATTTGTTTGCTCCGTCTACGGTTCTAACGTGTGTCATTTGTGCTACCGAGACGAAAAGTACCTTCCGGTCGGTTGAAACGTCTTATCACGTAAACATCGGCCCTCTTGGCTACGACAAACCGCTTCAAGTAAGTTATTAAATTAGAACGAAACGGACATTTTTCCCTACCTCCCACCGGGTGCCACTTGTCGACAGAAATGACGGTTTTCTTTATTGCTCTCGAAAGCTGACTGAATATCAAATCACGACGACAGTACCTGTCGACTGGGCTGAGCAGACAGGGGGGGTAGGATCTATCGAGGACTACGGCCTTTCCGGGAGGTTCCCTCGGGACTCGCTCCAAGCGCAGCCAAACTGTTGACAAATTTGATTCAATCAATTTGCAATTTGGCTCGGTTCACGCAGCGAAGGTTGGGAGGAAACTGAGCAGAGCACATGTTCAGGTAAAAAGAATTAGGACTCATTTGCATTCGTCCCAT
>JASCZW010018211.1:0-15800 GCA_034211315.2 Aedes japonicus
TGGTTATTCCGACAGTCACGTCGATACAAGTGAGATTTGTCACTTCGGTGTCACATGACAATTCTCACCCAATTCCGAGAGTCGGGTGACGGTGAAGTGACGCGTTCATTCCATGGTGACGAACAGATGAACAATAAGTGAGATCAGGTTCATCTCAACAAACGTCAAACCAATTTGTTTTTCCTAAGGGGCCGGTGCACGCAAAGTTGTACAATATAATTTAAAAAATCCAAATTTTAAATTTGATTTTTTTATGAGTTGGGAGTTTTTATAATACCTAATTATAATTCAATTCATATATTAGACTTACATCAACAAAATTTTAATTAAATTTAGAACTTTAAACCATGGCAATATGCATATTTAATAAAATATTTTTTTGTGCGTTGGCATAGACCCTTTAGTTTCTTCCAATTCACTTGTTTACCTTTTCAAATTTCATCGAAATTCAATAAATTTTGTTTCTCAATATTGAAAATCGTGTTTTATTCGTTATATTGACGATAGTTTTGTAGTTTATTTGCAATATATGTGCGAATTAGTGCAGAAACCAGGTAAGATACATTAAATTCTTTGTACTAGATACGATTTTGTTCAGATTTTGTCATCCAACAAGTGGATTAGATATAAAACGTTCTGATTTTGCTAAACTGTAGAACCTACTTCGAAAATGAGCATCGAATTGTGGTTCGATTCGGAGAGTGAAGAGGACCTCCCAGAATATTCTATTCAGCGCCGTTGTGTAAGAGATTCGTCCAATCCCTTAACACTCCCAAATGATATGTGAGTATTTTTTATCGTGATGTTGCCTGTGCTTTAGAGTTTTTCCTAGTTATAGAGCTACATTTACTTTCAATTAACGCAATCATTACAGATTCATCAAATATTTTCGAGTGACAAAACCCTATTCACGGACCTGTTACAATTATTAGAAAGTAAGTTGGCCATATGCGTAGGATCTGCATCGATTTTGCCAATCATCAAACTTGCTGCAGCGCTCCGATTTTTTGCTGAAGGCACCTATCAGAAAGGCGTAGGGAATGACATTTTTGTTGGAATGGCCCAACCCACATTTTCAAAGGCATTGAGCGAGGTATTAACGATACTGGAAAACAATCTCTGCCCTGCTGCGATTACTTTTCCAATTGGTGATGCCGAAAAAAATGCCATAAAACGAGGGTTCTATGACAAAACAGGGTTTCCTGGAATTATTGGTTGCGTGGACGGAACTCACGTGAGGATTATTTCTCCAGCAAGCGACCAGCATCTTTATTATAACCGGAAGGGCTTCCATAGCTTGAATGTTATGCTGGTAGGTAATAGATTTTATATGTACTGTGCAAAAATAAACATAACGTAGAACATGTAGGCAATATTTCTGGTAGAATTGATTGGTAATGCTTTTTCGATATTTGTGTAGTAACGGATTCTAGACCAAAAACATAGGGTATGTGTCTCTTAACTCAGCCTAATATGCAACTATCATTACATTTTTCATTATTACTCATAAAGTATTTGAGGTGGAAACAAAATGTAACTAGCTATACACTTGCTAAGATATGTTTAATAAGTTCAAGTATATATCACGAAAAGTTACACAACTCATTTTATAAATTCATAAAATTTAGAGAGATATGGATGTAATGTCGGGTACCAAATTGGGTCTAATCAAGGATGCAAGTTCGTCCCATTCGATAGATTTGTTATTAAATCAAGCAAAACAATGCATTAGGTCCTAAGTAACATTGAGGGATTCTCTTCATCGACTTTCTCTTTGGTTAATGGCTTGTCTATTAAACGATTTGCTGATGTTTTCAACGTATTGGATTCCTAATCCACACTTTATCGTACTGCATGTTAAAAATAGTTGAACATGTTTTATATAGCCGTAGGAGCCCAAAGAAAAAGTCGACATTGAGAGTCTCTCAATGTTACTTAGGACCTAATGCATTATTTTGCTTGAAATGTTGTCTATGTACAATTTGTTATGTTCTAATCTTCTGATTCAAGGCGTTCCCAGTTATATTCGCTCTATCCAACAAACAATTTCACAAATCAAACTATATTTAAACTGCTAAGACAAACTTATGTGGTTTTTACATATGGTTTAGCGGCCATTCGGCAATCAAAACATTAAAATTCACTTCACGAAGATTTTATTCCTTTAGTTTGTGTTGAGATGAGCCATCTGAAAAACATTCAACCGAAACTCAGACATTTGTATTGTAAATGTTACCAGTAACAGCATTTTAACTACGCTTTCCATACAATAGGCCATAGTTGGGAATCTCGAAAAAAATATGTTCCTAACATTGGGTCTATGGTTTTCAATTTAAATCATTGTTATTTTACCTATGTGACCTGTTAGTTTATTTTTTTTAATAATCATTTATTTGTACAGGCTCAATCGAATTAACTATACAGAGCCAAATTTTCATATTTTTATACATCATTTATCTTAAAACTAAAGTTAGGAGGATAGAGCCGATTACTCGCGGCTGTCTCGAGGTTAATAGGAATTACAAATTACGGATGGGAAATAGGGTGGGACCTGTTAGCTTATAACGTGTGACTATTTTCCGTACATCTTTGCTGCATTATCCGGTTTATAGGTTCAATATCGGCAAATTTAGATCATTCGAAGATCGTGTAAACAATCTGTTTAGCTTAACCAGTAAATTCATGGTGTCTAAAAAGTTAAGGAAATTGAAAACTACGCGGAAGTGAACTACTATAAATTGATTAATAATGTCTCAAATGCTATGAAATTAATCGGTCCTCCTGATATCAACATGAATTTGTTGATTATCGCTGAATTAATGACATATTTGGTACATAGGCCGAATCAAGGTGCTAGGCTAACATTACATTCCCTTAAGAGTCACCCACAATTGATACGTTGCGGATGCGTTGACGTAAATTTGACAGAAAACTTATGGGAAAACTGTCAAATTCACGCAAACGCATCCGCAACGTATCAATTGTGGGTGACTCTTACCCTACTTCCAGGAAACTGCGTGACGATTTTCTATCAATGCCTTAATAATGGAATCTAATGCTTTGTGGTGAATTGAAAATGAGAAAATGATAGTTATTTACCAGAACAAATTTTGTATTGTACATGAAAGCTGGAAAGCTGGAAACCTTAGTACATCCGAGATGTGGAAGAAAAAATTTATCTAAAAATACTCGTCTTCAGATCTTCGCTATGATAGTTGAACGTATCATTTCCATGGAAAGATATCTGTATGAGTGATGATTTGGGTGTTCTTAAAGCTACCCAGATGCGAAACTGTGAAAATTGTTTCTTTTTTTTGCTTTATGCTATACAACAAGGAAAATCGGCTTTTAGTGGGTAAATGTGAACCGATTAAGCCTTAAAGGATGTCTAGAAATTAGTTGGGAAACTGCATATTTTTAGAGAATGACATGTTTTTATCAAATATAATTCAACTAGTTTGACGAAGCCTCCATAATTGTACATATGTTTGAAAAGCCCTACCACACCCCACCCTACATGAATATGTACTTGTTTGAGTATCGCTACCCTTCAGCATGCAACACCGTAAATCATCCAAAAATTGATTTAAAAATGATCTAAAGACGCTGCTGTGTGACATTAAGCTTATTGACAATAACATTAAACTTTAAGGGTAGTTGATTCAATATTCAAAGGCTCAGTCTCCTTTAAATAGTACTGTATTAATGTTATGCACATAATTGTCCTGAATTCTATGTATAACAGTCATAGTAGAACGATTGTAATTGGAAAACAAGAAAAACTTAAATCAAAACTTCGCTTGATTACTTTTCATAAAATAGATAATTTAAAACTGAAACACTTTTTAAACTATCAAATTTTCCTAATTCCATTAAAAAAGTTACTCCTGACAGAAAGGCCTACTTTGTCTGCGACTTTCATTCGAAATAGGCCTATCTGTCAAAATATAAGGTTTTACTGGAGGAATTTAAAGAAATAGTTCGGTAGCTTGAAAAAGTGTTTCAATTTTTACCCTTCTTACATCAATAGAAGGGTATTAAGATCGCTTGAAAACTCGACTTTTTATCCGAGGCCCACAGGGCCGAGTGTCATATACCATTCGACTTAGCTCGACGAACTGAGCACATGTCTGTGTGTATGTATGTGTGGGTGTGTGTGTGTATGTGTGTATGTGTGTATGTATGTGTGTGCGTTACAAATAATGTCACATCGGTTTCTCAGCCATCTGTGAACCGATTTCAGTTCTGTTGACGGCACATGGAAGCTACAACATTCCCATAGAACGTTATTAATTTTTTTTTTCATTCGGACATTTCGTTACGAAGATATGAACGAAACAGTACTTGAAGGCCTATTATAATAGTAATCAAACAGTTTAGTCTCCGATTACATACTGAGCTATTTGTGTACCGATTTTAGTTTTAGTTGGTGCCAAATCAAAGCTATGAAATCTCCAAATAACTGGTCAAAATTTCATTATGATTGGATAATCCTTCATGGAGATATGACCAAAACAATACCTGAGAGCACATAATTGTGAGATGACAATATACTCGTTGCAGTGCAAAACCGAACAAGACCAATCACACCAATCAATGCCGCTTTCATTCTATTGTGTCGCATCTGTTGCGTGGTATAGCACATACAGCGGACTAGCCACACTATGCGACTGTATAGAATTAGAGCAGCATCGATTGGCTCGAGTGGTCTGGTTTTGAACTGCAACGAGTATATTCGAAAATTACACAAAGTCTCCATTTACTATTTTCAACGAATATGTACTTATCAAGCATCTTGAATCCCTAATGATAATCAAAATTGACGCTTTGATCTAATAATTCATTCTATGGACTGATTATATGAAATTTCTAATATTTATGTAATTTCTCTTTTTATATAACTAACATAAACAGGCTGTTAAAGACTATTAATGGCAATATGTTAATCACTTCGATGAACAATACGTTCAGGATTGACAAATAGTTAATTTTATAAACTGAATGTATGACATATCGAATGTTCCTGGATCTTCCTGGGATTTCGAATGAAAATATCTATCCAGTACATTATTGGCCACATTTGAGTTCGTTATTCTGGTGAAGTGTAAGAAGGGTTCAGTCTCACCATCGGTGGATTAATGTGGGTTTTTATTTTTTAGTTTTAATAAGTTATCAAGTGAAGTGGTAATTTAAATTTTCCTAGTTCTCCAATTCTTTCAATTCTGAACTTTACCCTCAAGGCCACCTGATGGTCTTGCAGATGATCTGCAACAACCGTAAAAATGTTCAGTGTATGAAATTAGTTTGAGAACTCTGCGGTTTTTTGTTGATGTGTGGGCTTCTTGGTCAAGCGGTTAACGGCGTCACCCATCGTTTAGGTGATTGCCTTGAAATGAGGGTTCGATTACCAGCATGTGGAACTTATTTATAAAAAAAAAAATGTCCACTGATTGTAAGGATCAAGTTGTAATTCTCTATGTTCAATGTTCAGTCTGTAAAACCTTGAGTTAATGACGATGATAATACCTTTCTTTCAAAGTACGTTTAAAAGCTGACAGTGAAGACCACCTTGTGGCCTTTTGGGTAATCTGAAACACCTCTTAATCTTTTCAGTTTATTATATTTATAAATTGCTCTACTGAAAATATAAGTGGACTATCTTTGTAATTGTTACCTAGAAACTGACACTAAGAGCTATCTGGTGACGTTCCAGGTGACACGAAACAACAGTTACATGGTTAAATTATATTGGAATTAGTATAAAAACTCCAAATTTTCTTTTAAAGTACTTTTAAAGGCATAATTTGTATACATTTTCACTTTTAAAGGGGTTATTAACCCTCACATACCCTTCCAGATAATCTGCAACAACAATGAATGTGGTTAATTGATGACATTAGTGAAGTCGCTGCAGTTTTTTAAGCAGGATTTTTTAAAGCAGATCCTCTAGGTGACGTTATGACAAAATTCAACTTTGGTCCCAGCATTTGATCCTTTACCGTATCAATTTTTAATCGGAATACCGACGAAAAGCTCCGTTTGAAATTCGGATGACTTTCCTTCAGCTTTCTTTCTTCAGGAAGACTGTGTCCACAAATCTTCTTAAATAGGGCAACATTCGTAGCGCTTTTCTAGCACCTTGTTCATTTCCTATTCAAAGAATTACACAGAATTAACAGAGTAAAAAACTGATACAACTGAGAAAAAACTAAATTTGACATCATTTTTATTTGAGACTCTCCATAGGTAATTCAAGTGATCAAAAATATTGTTATGCATAAATTGGTCGACATTTTATATTTAGTCTATTTAACAGGGGTTGAAAAATGCACAGCTCAATTTTTGAAAAGTATTCGTTCGTAAAAAAGGCCGATGCATTTGATGTCTTTGTTATTGCTGTAAGGTGACTGGCACAATAGGTTTCTATCAAATGCAGTGACAAATATTATACAGATGGGCTTGGAGACTATTATTTTTGTTGTGGCGTAGAAATACTGCGTCCACTGAATTGAACTTTTGTGGAATACCCTTGTTTACTATTCCTATTCGCATCTTAAAGCTTGATCACCATTTGTGAAGTGACCAGCCTAATAGTACGTTCACACTACAGCTTATATTACGTGATATAGAATTGATATGATATCAAATGACATGTACATTATTTCCAGTGAAAACTAGATGTATAGTTGCTGATATCAAGATACTCTATATCACGTAATATAAACAGTAGTGTGAAAGTACTATAAGACGCGTCTCCCACTCAGGCCAAATCGAGTTTATAAACCCACCCACCTTTCCAGGATTCGCATTCAACATTTCTTCAGGTTGCATATCACGTTTTTTTGTGTGGACCTTCAATTTTTTTTGTATAGATTGTCACATTTTACCAAACCCCCTCTCCCCTAACTGTGTGACATAATTAATGGACCTTCCCTTGAGACCTATGGTTTTTTTTAAATGACAGCAGTGTTGCCATCCCAGGTTGGCGGAATTAGAATAGCGATGATGCAGTCAAAAGGATCGCCTAAGGAAATGTTCATTAATTTTGTAACGCAGTAAGGGGGAGAGGGGTTTGGGAAAACATGGCAATCCTTACAAAACATTTTGACTTTGGCGATCTAACAAGTCGCTTTTTGCGTGATATAATTTATGGACGTTCCCTAAGGAGTTCCAATCAACTAAAACAAAAACAAAAATATGTCATGTGCGAAACCTCACCTGTCAGAGCCATGTAGCCAGTTCTTGAACAGGCTGAACAAAGCCAGCAGAAAATGATTCACATGTCAGACACTTGGATTTTTGACGAAGGACTTACGTCTTTTTTTCTATTCCTGTATAGTGTTCCTGTATTCATTTGGTATTTTAACATTTGAATTCAACTCAGTCGTTCAAAAGTTATGATTTCTTAAAAAAAAGTCATTTTCAAAAAGTAGAAAAAATGCGATTTTTTGAACCGTCTTAGCATGGAAACGGTCATCCTTATGAAAAAATATATATAAAAACACGTGTCTAATGTATTATTATAAGGAACAAAACTACCAATTTCCACGAAAATCTAAGATCCACTATGTTGGTATTTTATGGAATGGCTGTACACACATTAGGCCATACGGGTTAATTATTATTTTTTGATAAGGAATAATGCGTCCAATTATTATAAATTTTTGAGAGATCGTTTATCTATTATCTCGATTTTTGAATTGATTGAAAAAGTTCAAGTAGTGACACTTAATTGATAAAGTGAAATTTCACTCTCATATAAAGTCCCACCAACAAGTAACTAATCTGTGATTTTTTCAAAATAATTCGCACTAATTAAAAATAGTTCTAAGAATTATCCAATTTTAGATTTCGGATCCATAATTATGGATCTGCAAAAATCACATAGCCTTGAACAACTCTATTGAATTTTAGATGCACTTCCAGATAAACCGGAAAACCCGTGAAGGTGGTAAACCAGGCATCAATAAATTTCATCATACCTCGCTTAAATCAGATTAAATTCACGATATCATTACGGTTCAAATTTGTATGGATCGTCGAAGTTTTCAAAAGCTCTCCCGCTTAAAGCGTGAAGTACTTAATGGATGTTCCCAAAGTTTATAATCTTAAAAAACATAAATTTGGCTCTGTAAATTTGATTCGATGGAGCCCGAACAAATAAATAAATTTGTAAAAAAAAAGAAAGTTAAAAATCTTTACTTTTAGGTATGTGATAACAATTTGAAAATAAGATTTGTTGATGCTAATCATCCAGGATCGTGTCACGACTCCTTTGTTTTCAACGGCAGTCGTCTAAGTCAACATCTAGCTACAACCAACATCAACGGAGAGAGAAACACATGGCTTCTAGGTATGAGCATGCAGCAAAGATATACCAAATAATTTCTTTAATGAGTTTCATTTTAGGTGATTCTGGATACCTGCTAAACCATACCTTATAACACCTTTCCGGTCAAATTCCCAAAATTCCTTACACACCAAATTTAATGAAGTGCACACGAAAGCTCGGATCACTGTAGAACGAACCATAGGTGTCTTAAAAAATACATTTCGCTGCATTCTTGGCGCCCGCCTTTTACATTATAACCCTGAGAAAGCAAGTAAAATTATAAATGTATGTTGTGCACTTCATAACAAAAGGATTGAATATAAAATGAAGGTGGATGAATACAATCTGGAGGTCGATGATTTTGTTTTACCAGAAACTATGTATGACGATGAAATAAGAAATACCAATAGAATAAGAGAAGAAATCGCGAACTCCATTGTTTAATACTTATATCATCACAAATATATGTATATTTTTTTCAGATAACCTTTGAGTTGATTTTCATTTTAGAATTCATTCAACCGATTCGTTCCGGATTTTTCAAGACTATACTTCAGTTGTGATCTAAAGGTTCTACATGATCAACATATACCTTGGCTAACTTATAGTTGGTTGATCTTCATCATAACACTCATCATGGTAACATCAAAAAGATCTGCTTTGTTGTACGAATAATACTGTAAAACACTTTAGTATGTCCATTCTGGGCCTCCCTTACCTCAGTCGCCATACTACAAGGTGCAACTACAAAGCAATACCATGCTGGAAGCGGCTGGGTTCGATTCTCAGTCCGGTGTAGAAATTCTTCGTAAACAAATTTTTCTCCTCTCCCTTGGCATAGGGTATGATTGTACTTGACACACAACCATACTAATGCAAAAATGGTACCTGGCATCGAAAACATCCAACTAACAACTGTGGAAGTGCATTTAGGACACTAAGTTGAGAGCAAGCAATAAGCTAATTATGAATGCAATTTGTTTGAAATTGACCAACCATTAATCACATTCAATCGAAAATAAAAGAAACCCGACTTGAACACAAAGAGCTTTCAGCCAAGGTAAAGTAGAATAAATAGCTGAGGATATTTGAAATCAATGGAAAACACGTTTCTGTTTTTTCTTAGCGTTTCAAGCCTATTGCTTTTACAATTAACTTGTTGCTCTCAACATAGCATTCTAAATGCACAGTTATTGATTTGGAGTTTTCGATACCAGTTACCCATACCCTATGCCCAGGGAATCGAACCCAACGACCTCTAGACTGGTGTTGCTTTATAGCTGCACCTTTGCCAACTGTTCTTAGCTGCACAACGCTTTATATGATTCCCAAGAGATTAGAGTAATTTACATGAACTTTTTGTAGATCAAAACATATGAAGGCTAATACTTAGAAAAATAATTGGTTCGAAAGTAACACATGTAAAATATATTTAACCAAAATAACAGAACATCTGCAGAATCGAAACTCTACATTTCAGAGTTCGAGCGTGCTATTTCCAGCTTCATCTTTTTGTATTCCAACATCTGAAGCTGAAACTTCAACTCTTCTGCTCTTTGCTTCTCAATTCTTCCTATGTACTCTTTCTTTAGCAGAAGTTTCTCTTTTTGTAGCTGGAGCGCTTCTCGTTGAAGCCGCAAGCTCTCTCAGCTGTTCTCCACCAGTTCCTTCATGTAGGCAGATTGATCCTCGAGAAGCTTCTGTCGGTAATTCTTCTGTGTCTGACGTCTTGATGTTACAGGAGTTACAACTGGAGGCACCATAGTTTCAGCTCCATTCATTGTTATATCAGCTTCATCCTCCGAATCCGACCAATCTTTATAGTCAGTTTTGGGTGGCGTCGGAGATGGCTGTGGAACAAACCCAAAAGACGGACCTATATATTAGAAAACAAAACAAAAGTTGCCATAAAATTATGATTTAATGCATTATTTTTTGATTACCTGCATGATCAGTTGTCTTATCAAGAGAAAGCAATTTAACAACCGCCTCCTCGTAGGTCGATAAGACTTGCAGTCGATTGGGGCCTCCTCCAGTGGCATTGACTTCTTTTTATTGTGCTGCAGTTTCCTTTAACTTTCAGTTTCAGGTCACTCCACACCTGAAATGAACGAACAGTAATGTTATTTTTTGTCGTGTTGTATACCTCAAAGACGTACCTTCTGCCATTCTGGTGTTTTTCTTGTAGGTGGAGCCAGCACTGTTCAAAGTGGCGGTGATTTCCTTCCATACGCCGTTGAACTGCTCTCGTCCCAAACTTGCGTATTCCGCATACTTAAGCCCTTTGGCCACCGATGGATTTTCCTCCATTATACTAATCAGCAGCTCAAATTGTTTTCTGTTTGTGATTTTTTGTCTGAAATTAAATACCATAGAAATATAGATAATTATGCAATAAATGTTTCTACTTACTTGTTTTCAGTCATTTTGTTATTGGTGCTGTATAATTTACTCAAATAAAAATCGAAAAACCGTTTTCTCAAGAAAAACAAAAGCGTCACGGACACAACTGATACCGACTCAATTTGTCACTTCAATGCGACAATTCTCACTTAAAAGCGACTGTGAGAATATACCGACAAATGAACTGAGTTCATCCTAAGTGACGTTTGTCACTTACCCCGACTCCGGGAATACCAAAACATAAGTGACTCGAGAGTCACCCTAGTGACGTGACTGTCGGAATAACCACCTATTTCTAAGGTGATTTTCTTCCTTCATGTTAAATGTTTCAGATGCATTTTTTTTCGTGCTCTCGCACGCCAAAAAGGCAGCCATTTTGACTGCTCTCGGTACGGTGCGCTCGATTGTGTCGCATCAGCAGTAGCAACTATGGCCAAAGTCCCCATCCCGTCCGAAGAAAAGAGACACATACGACGGGAGCAGTGCCGCGCGACAAAAGCGTGCGGCCAGACCGTGCGGAATACGCGAAGACAACGACCGCGCGTTTGATTCCTCTCTGGCGAAGAACGATAATCCAAGGAAATTTTTTCCCTGGAAGATGGATTTGTTGAGGAAGTTTTCTAAACAGTGAATTGAAGGATAGATTACCAACGATAATTAGGAAAATTGAACGTGTCGCTCTTGTTACCGACTAGGGCTAGTAAGTGTAAACAAACAAACAGCTGTCAAAGTGCGTATGTGTGCTGCCGCTGCAAGAGTATAGTGCTGTGTGCAACGAAAAATATTGAATCTCGTTTTCTCACGTTTTTTCGTCCGCTAAGTATATGTTAAGCTTATCAGTAGTGACAAGTGACTCATCACGAATCGTAATTCGCGGCTATTTGAGCTATATAATAGTAATTGAAGAAGATAAGGCGTTTTCCTGAAAGCGAACCTCGTCGCCATCGGCAATGTGCTTGGAATTCTCTTTGTCTCCAACGCCCAGCAAGTGGATAGCAGAGCATGCGGCAGCAGGGTGAACCAACACACGGGTTCATCTCACAACCACCGGTCTTGCAGAAAGGTAAGGCCAACAGGCGCGCAGATATATTGAACCATTTAGAAAAATCAATATTCTTCCATAACACATTCTGAACTCTCCGAAGCTTGGTGTCTTTTTTTTTTCGTTCCCTGTGATTCGCCTTTGCTGCCTCGTCGTCGTCGTCGACGTCGTGGTCGTAGTTGTAGTCATTGCCATCGCCGTCATCGTCTTGTTGTTCCTCCCCCTTCTTCACCTTTTCCGTGGAATTGAGGATGGGTTATTAGAGAAGCGCTTCGGCTTCGCCGCTCTGGATGTTCCACCAACTTCTGCCGGCACCCACCGCCACCTGCTCTACCGAGTCAGCAGTACCCCGCGTGTGTATGATTCGGACTGTATATCGTCGTCGTCGTTGGTTCGGTAGGTTGTACAATTTTAACTCATCAACTCTCGAATGAAGAAGCAAAATGGTTGGACGCGATTCCAGCAATCCAGCCCTGGCTTCATGCAGAGCCGGGTGATGAGGGACCCGGAAAAAAAGAAGGGCGCTCGTGGATGATGATAAAAATTAAACTGCCGTTGCTACTGCCTTGACGAGATGTAGCAACAGCAGGATGAAGAGAGCACTGCCATAACTATAAGGGACCAAAGGGGAGTGTTACTCTCCATCCTTTTGCCAATAATTGTTCCAAAACTGGCGGCGTGAACTCATCGAGGGCATTTTTTCCCTTATTCTTTCGGTGCTGCCGTTGGTTCGAATTGGAAAGGAAATCAAAAGGGGTGAGGATGCGTTTTCTCCCTTGGGTCTGCTGCTGGCTGCTGGTGCCCAATCGTGCCACCGTGGATGGTTGGACGTCTGTGAAAGGGGGGTGGTGGGGGGAGTTGGATTATAATTTGATTGTTATGTGTTTTATACCTCGTTCGGTTCCTGTGTCTGACACAGAACCGGAGAGGTTACCGGGTAGCATCAGGAGTTCGTATAGAGACAATCGATCGATTGAAAGCAGAAAATTTTAATCCGTTTGTGGATCGGTTTGGTGTAGGGTTACTGTTACTGTTTTCGGAATCGTGTGCGAGTCTGTGGCGCTGGGGCTATCATCTATTATCAGAAACTCTATAATCCGCTTTTCTATCGGTGATGGAGACAGATGGGGTCAGTTTGACTTACTGGAATTTAATTTTTTATTTCGGACATGTCATTCAGGTGGATGTACAGTGAGAGATTCAATTTACAAGTTCGCAGTCTCAATTAGAAGCACCACGAAGGTTAATGAAATGACGAAAATATCAACGCTAATCTGAGCAACGTTTTTTTGTTTATAATTAATTTTCATTTTTCTTGAAGTAGTTTGGCTACAAATTTCCTCAGTTTAGAATACCATTCGCAGGAGAGATTTTCAAACTTCGACGTTAGTCACGGTTCAATCCTCGAAAATAACTGACCTGCAAGGTAATGATTACTGACTATCAAAAATACCCCCATATCTCGCACAGTAAACTCCTGATGCCTTTGTGCCACGAGAAATTCGCGGAAAAAGCCATTGTTTACGTTTGTCGGTTCCAATTAACGTCAAGTTTTCAAAAATCGGTGTTGAAGATAAAATTAAAATATAAAATTAAAAAAAAACATGGTCAACCAAGTTCTGACGTGACTTAATTAACACACTTAAGAACTTAGTAGCATAACCTCTGTTCTTAATGACAACTTAACATTGTTTCGGCATTGAGTCTTGAGAACAGACGAGTCATCGTGGACTTGACATCGTGAATCAAGAATTGCAGCCCAGGAAACGCGTACCACAGACCAAAATTGCTCGACATTTTTCGGAAACCGCTTATTTTACGTCTCTCGTCCGGAGAGGACGCTGGCACTGCATAACCTCAATGAAACCATGCTCTGGCATGTTTGCTGGTTTGATTAGGCTCATTGTCCTGTTGGAACACCCAATTCAGTGGTATTTCCTCCTCGGCATAAGTAAGCATCACCTCATTGAGTATTTTGATGAATCCAATCTGGTCCATGATGCCTGTTATGCGGTAGATTGGTCCTACACCATTGTAGGAAAAACACCCCCACACCAGTATTGTTGCTCCGCCATGTTATTTACTGTCTTCACCGTGTATTGTGATTGATATTCTATGCAAGATGTACGATTCACATACTCCTTTTGATTCAAATAGAACAATTTTAGACTCATCAGTCCACAACAAATTACACCGTTTTTTTGGACCAGTTAATATACATTTTGTCAAACTGACAATTGGAAACATGCCGTTTCGCCGTCAGTGGCACCTTCCGGGGCTATGGTTTGCTTCTATCAATCGTCGTCTGATACCGCTATAGACATTAGTTCAGCCAAGCGCAATATTTTTTTAAAATGTCTTAAAAAAACGAAAAAAATGCTTTTAATTGGGATATCTCAGATGTAATAATGTTCTTGAACCACTTTCATGAGAAGGGAACAGATGTGGAATGTGCAGCACGCCACATCAAACCGATAACGGTGGATCTAAACATTCAAAAAAGTTTTAACCTTCGTTAAGCCGAGTTGCAAAGAAACCGTTCTTTTTTGGTTTCAATATCGCGGTTTTCCTGCAGATTTTAACAAGGTTCGCTTAAACACTTTACAATCAGTAAGGTACGTCACTCGCATGGCATTCAACTTTTGATGATTGATGATAAAGGGCGATACGGTCAAAACTTGGTCAATATCAACTTGACGTATTTCTTTCAATTTTGCATTTAAAAAACCTGAACACCCCTCATTTTGAAGGTGTGTGTGTGTAGAATGTTGCTCCTATTTTGATTTTGGAATTCACTCTTCAGTTGTCAAAATGCCGTCCAAGCAAGAAGAGCAGCGTATCAAAATTTTGCTCGCGCATCGCGAAAATCCGAGCTACTCGCACGCAAAGTTGGCAAAATCGCTAAAAGTTGCCAAATCCACCGTTACAAATGTAATTAAAGTGTTTGGGGAACGTTTGTCGACAGCCAGGAAGTCTGGATCGGGGGGAAATCGAAAATCGGAAGCCGCTGAGACGACAAAGAGAGTTGCCGGTAGTTTCAAGCGAAATCCTAACCTATCTCTCCGAGATGCCGCAAATAAGCTGGGTGTATCGTCTACAACCGTGCATCGAGCCAAAAATCGAGCCGGACTATCGACTTACAAGAAGGTAGTGACTCCAAATCGCGATGATAAACAAAATACGACGGCCATAGCGCGATCCCGGAGGCTGTACACGACGATGCTGACGAAGTTTGACTGTGTGGTAATGGACGACGAAACCTACGTCAAAGCCGACTACAAGCAGCTTCCGGGACAGGAGTTTTATACGGCAAAAGGACGGGGAAAGGTAGCAGATATTTTCAAGCACACGAAACTGTCAAAGTTCGCAAAGAAATATCTGGTTTGGCAAGCCATCTGTACCTGTGGCTTGAAAAGCAGCATTTTCATAGCTTCCGGGACTGTCAACCAAGAAATTTACGTGAAAGAGTGTTTGAATAAACGTCTGCTGCCTTTCCTGAAGAAACACGGTTGTTCCGTACTGTTTTGGCCGGATTTGGCATCTTGCCATTACGGTAAAAAGGCCATGGAGTGGTACGCCGCCAACAACGTGCAGGTGGTTCCCAAGGACAAGAACCCTCCCAACACGCCAGAGCTCCGCCCAATTGAGAAATACTGGGCTATTGTCAAGCGGAACCTAAAGAAGACCAAAAAAACTGCTAAGGACGAGCAGCAGTTCCAGGCAAACTGGCTTTCTGCGGCGAAGAAGGTGGACAAGGTCTCTGTACAAAATCTGATGGCAGGGGTCAAGCGTAAGGCCCGGCAATTCGGATTTGGAAAAGCGGAAGCCTAACTGAATATTTTTCCTGAATTTTATACTAATTGAACATGAAAAAGAAATTTAATTTGATTTTTTAAATAAACGATTTCACCGATGTACACGCGTTTACCCTTGACCAAATTTTGACCGTATCACCCTTTAGATGTTACAATATCAGGAATAGCGAAAGGTACTCGTCTATTATAAGGTTAAGTTCCTTTGAGG
>JASCZW010018212.1:0-15788 GCA_034211315.2 Aedes japonicus
CGCTGATGATAATTGGACACAATGTTTTCCATTTGTGTTTGCGTTAACGATATAATCAACAAATAATTTGCATATGTAGTAGTGGCATCTCTCATCAAACAGACACAGTAATTGTTGCAAAACGATTTCTTATTGTAAACATTTTGATGCAAACCTGTTGAAGCGTCCGTTTGTATCTGTTCAAATTATAGCAGCGAGTAATACCGAGTTTTTTAACTCTAATTTCTTTTTAGTGGAAGATTTGTTTTGTAATCTGGCAGTAAGTTAACAAAAAGCATGAAATGAAATGAAAATTAGGTTGGATTTTTGTTTTTATCTTAGTTTTTCACAAACAAAATTGACCGTCGTAAACATTGCATCCCAGAGCAGCACAGTTTGATAAATGCTTACCAAGAAAGGCTAATCGTATAGGCAGGAACAGAAAACAGTATGATGTTTCACCTAAAAATCAGGAACGCTTTTAAATTGAAGACCAAGGCTGAAACTTGTGGCCAAAAGCATTGCGCTTTTCACATAATCGATTGGATGATTGTATTCGGAATGATCCAGCCACGACTACAAAAGAAATTAAAGACGATCTTCGCAGTTCAAAAGAAACATTTAATTCTCTGCGTTATCAAATGCACATAGAGGGAGCTAGATTTTGCAGAAGTTAATAGGATATTCCAGGTAAACGAATGAAAGATAACGCCTGAATCGAGTCTGTTGTTTGAAAGATTGCAAACAATTTCGTTTTCAAAGGATTTTTATCCGATAATCACTCTAATTTCCAGGGAGCAAAAACGAAATTCAAATGAGTTTTGGCATCATTCATTAAATTTATTTTGATTTATATCCTAATGCGCGAACCTAAGCCTTAACACCAGCCATAGGGTTCTGCACAACCTCAGAATCGACAGTTTTTTTGCATACTAACCCATGCTTTCGTTTCCCATGCTTTATTTCTTCTACATTGCATTTTCGTTTTTGAAGTTTCTAATAATGGCCATAATGGTCATAATGGCCCAGAATTTTTCTATTGGGCGCAGTTCCGGAATGTTTGGGGGGCTCAGATCTTTCGGCTCTATATCGACATGAACCGTCTTATACCACTCTAGCACGTCCTTCTTGTAGTGGCATGATGACAAATCCGGTCAGAAGATCGTCGGACCGTCGCGTCGTGAGCCTTCGGGAGAAGCCGTTTTCTGAGACACTCTTCCAAATACACCAGTCCATTCATGGTGCTTGCGGTAACGAAAGGTGTACTCCACTTTCCGCAAGTACAAATTGCTTGTCCAACTTCTGGGCGAACTTCAACATCTTCTGTGTCCGGAGGTTCTCAGGAACATCGCACTAATCCTTGGCAGTCATATACAGGTTTCCTGGAATCTGTTTGAAGTCCGCCTTCACAGATGTCTCGTCATCATTTAGGCAGCAGTTTGATTTCGTTAACTTCTTGTCGTACAACTACGAGTACGGTTTTTTGCGACCGTATTTTTTTTCGTCACGGTGGGGGCTTCTGAAGCTTATACGTACGTAATCCAGCTCGAGTTTTGATATTCTGCACGATTTCTCATATGCAACGTTTTACCCATATCTCGAACTGAAGCGTTCGGTTTTCGTTTAAAGGCCCCAACCACGCGTTTGTGATCGTTCTCGTTGATCTGACCTGGCTTTTTCGGATCTTCGCTTCGATCAACAGTCAGACGTTCTTCGAACCATTTTATGATAGCAGACACCTTCGAATTCACGATTCCCACCTTTTTTCCGATGGCACGATCCAACAGATCCTTATTCTCAAGGTACTCGTACAAAACTTTTTCGCGCACGCACTATTCTTTCGTCGCCATTTTTATAACTTTTTGCGCACCTGATGAAGTTAACTCCCAAGTATAAACAATACACATTAAAATATGTTTACGCAAAATTAATCAATTAATTTTACTCAACGGATCAAAAGTTAGACCAAATTGAGTGTATGTGGATTTTATACGGTCCACCCTTTAGACTTGGCTGTGAGTACTGTTAGTATCAGACGACGATTGATAGAGGCAAACCTGCTTGCACATAGCTCCCGGAAGGTGCCTCGGATGACAAAAAGGCATGTTTTCAATCGTCTGAAGTTCACTCTAACGCATATCAACTGAACTGATGAGACGAAAATTGTCCAACTTTGATCAAAAGGCCGTCGTCAGGCGTTCATCTTACACAGAATACCCTAGCAGCACACTTGTTGCAAGTTGGTTACAATAACTTCAATGCGACACAATTAAGTCCCAATCAAGTTGCTGCAACCAATATTGTCGGTTTGGTTGTTGCTTGAGTATCAAACACAATACACGATGAAGAGATTACACTATAACAGAGCCAAAATAATAGTGCGAGGCTGTTTTTCCTACAATGCACAGTGGTCCAGAATGCGGATTTAGCTGGAAGATACATTTTCATCCTAAGTTTGAATTTGTAGAGCAAACTTTTCCTTCTACCAAGTCGTTTCTAATAACAAGGCGCTTTTTGTGGCGTGAATGAAAACAAGGGTGGTCCTTATTTTCAGAGAAAATCCGAAAATAAAGGCATACATTATTCGGACAAGTTTTCAAGGAACTTTGATGGTATAATATTTTCTGTACCTTTAGATATGACCAATTAAGAGATTTTTTTCCTACGTAGCTTAGGGTGTCCCTATAAAAATCAGTTATTCAGCTGTAACTTTTTTATTTCCAATTTTTCAGCAAAGTTGTCTTCGCATTGATTCTTAAACAATAAAAGTTACAACTTCTGGTGTGCTGAAATTGTCTCTGTCGTATGTCAAACAAAACTTTTTTTGATTTTGTAAACAAAACAGGCCTTTTCAAATGCTGTTTTTTCTAGTTGGGGCGAACCAAAAAAAAATTTCTTAGCAGCATTTGAAAGGATTTGTATTATTGCATACCATGTCTGAAAACTGGACATAGGTTATTTTTATAAATTGAGTAAAACACATATGAAAAGGGCGTAATTTTATAAGAAAATCGTTAATTTTTCACTTACGGTAGGAGACATCGGGGAGATTTATACGTCAAAGCTTTCATATTTTTAAGTAATAAAAATTATCTGAATATAGCGTAGATGGAAAATTTCAAATACAAAAGTTAGAGCAAATGTGTTTTATAGTACAATTAGTTGTTTAAAACAAATTGCTGGAGAAATTTTTTTTTTTTTTTTTTGAAAATCAAGTAGGTGACTATAATAACTGTAATGCTCAACTCTATTTTTCAGTGTTTCTATTACTATAAAGGGTGTTCACGATGAAATTGCCACACTATGAAATTGCTCTAACTTTTTAACCGTTGGGTAGAATTTAATGAACATTTGGGTGGATTTAGTTCATTAGTGCATTATTTACATCCTGCAAGTTTTAAAGTCCTGTGATCAAAACTCGCGGAAATGGAGTCGAAAGAACAGCTCGTGCGTGATAAAATCTTGCGCATTCATCACGAGAACAAGGATCTCTCGCATCGTTTCATCGCTAAAACGATGAGAATCGCGAATTCCACGGTGTCGCGAGTGATTAAGCGGTTCGAGGAACGGTTAACCACCGATCGGAAGCCCAGAAGTGAAGGAAAAAGTATTCCGTACAACACCAAAAATCACAACCGCGTAGTTGGGGCCTTCAACCGAAATCCGAACGCCTCCGTTCGGGATGTGGCTAAGAAGCTGCACCTAAGCCGAAGTTTTGTCCAGAAGGCCAAAACTAAGGCTGGGCTTCGAACGTTCAAGGTACAAAAGGCCCCTAATCGTGACGAGAAGCAGAACAAGTCCACCAAAACCCGTGCCAGGAAGTTGTACCTCAACATGCTGACGAAAGTTGAATGCTGCATCATGGACGACGAAACATATGTGAAGGCCGAATACAAACAGATCCCCGGCAACCTGTTTTTCACGGCCAAGGATAAGTTCAGCGTTCTGGAGCATGTCCGCACTCAGAAGATGTCCAAATTTGCGAAGAAATTCCTGGTTTGGCAAGCCATCTGCACGTGCGGGAAGCAGAGTGCACCTTTCGTGACCCAGGACACGATGAACGGACAGGTGTACATAAAGAGTGCCTCCAGAAGCGGCTGCTTCATCTCCTGAAGGCCCACAACGTCCCAACAATCTTCTGGCCGGATTTGGCCTCATGCCACTACTCCAAGGACGTGCTGAAGTGGTATGCGGACAATAAGGTCAATTTCGTGCCTAAAATGTTCAACCCTCCCAACACTCTGGAGCACCGCCCCATTGAGAAGTACTGGGCGATTATGAAGCAGCACCTTCTTAAACGACCTAAGGTAGTGAAGACAGTCGAGGAACTGAAGAAAGTATGGGTTTACATGCAAAAAACGGTTGATTCACAGATTGTGCAGAATCTTATGGCCGGGGTTAAGGCCAAGGTGCGGGCATTTGCGTATGGACTGTAAATAAAATACGAGTTAAATGGTAAAATGAAGTTTAATAGTTATTTCTCAATCCCTGAAAATTTGATGGCAATCGGATGAAAACTCGAATTTTGCGAATCAATTTTGTGTGTGGCAATTTCATCGTGGACACACTTTAGACTGAGTTCGAAAAAAATTAGATGCAATAATTAGCTTTTAACTTTTTAACGAGCGAAGAAAATTATGAAATCTTGACGGAAACTAGCTCAGCGTGAAATGTTTGGCAAAGTTTGTGAACTAGCTAATGAAATGGCATTGGAACAAGTGCAGCTCTGCCAAACAAGTATGTGCGCCGTCGTGGAAAATTGGTGGTGAAGTCAATCAAAGAGATACAGGCTATAGACACTGTATATAGACCGGACAACAATTGTCTTATGCAGCCAAATGTCCTGTCAAAAAATACAGCCAAACCGACTGTCAAATTTTGATTCACTTTAAAGGAGCAAGTATTGTGATCAAGTATTGTTTTGATAAAAGCCAATTATGAACAAATAAGGGATTTCTTAATTCCATATTCAGTAAATGTAAGTATTTAAAATGTAGCGGGATATATTTGTTATAATTAGTAATGGAGAAAACAAATTATAGTATTTTGTATTTATACTGCACAGCCTATGGCTTCCTAAAATCTGAAATCTGCTGAAAGGCCGCAGAATGCAAGCCATTTCTGCCTTATTTATATTTCTTTGGAAACCGGAAGAAACCCACAAAATTCATTTCACATCGCGAGTTATTGCCATAATTTCACTCCAAACAAATCATTTTTTACGCGGCACTTTTCACTATGCTTTTAATGAATATCTTCAAATGGAATCAGAACAAACTACCAACATCGGAACCAAATTTGTTTAAGCCTGTTGTGCTGTTTACTTCAAGTTTGTACAAATACAAGTGGTGCCAGATCAATTGCTCGAATTTATGACATTTTTCAGGGTTGGCAGTTGCCAAAACCCTTATATAGACTGTTCCGATAATTATAAATACACTTATGATTAACCGTCAATTCAAAATGCATGCAGTATTCAACCAACTTTTGCTGCGACTTGCCATTTACATCCAAATTAAACTGATGTTGTCATTTTTTTTAAATTTTTCGCTTGGAAGTTTGAAAATCTTTCTCCCAAGCAAACAAAACGGATTGTGCACCGTCAGTGATCTATCGATCAGAAAACTGGCTATGGAAGAAAGTGTGAGCGTCGGTGCAATTCGAACCGCATGACGGAAGTATCAACAACAGCGCTATTTTGTACAATCGACAGAATGGTAAGGGACTATTTCAAGCGCCATCCTTTAGCATCAGTCCAATATGTGACGAAAACGCTAAGTCCTTTGGCCACGGAGAAGAAGTTTGCAGACTCATGAAGCAGAAACATTCAAACGAATCGCAAACAGACTGAATCCGTAAACCGAGGGCTCAAAAGCTGCACGATCAAACTGCTGACAAAATAAGTCTGTGCTATCTGGACGATAAAAACTACATAACCTGATTACAAAACTCTGCGGGACCACAATACCCGCCGAGGAAAGGATGTTCCTGGATCAGTGAAAGCCATTTACACCAATTCGGCAAGCAGGTAATGGTGTGAAGCAGATGTGGATATGATAGCGAATGTAAAGAAATATCTCGTCCATTCATTACGACAGACACAATAAATGGTCAAATTTACGTGAAGGAGTGTCTGCAAAAAAAAGGTTGCTGCCCTTGTTCGAACAGTATAACAAGCCTGCAATCTTTTGGCCTGATATTGTATCCTGTCATTACTCTAAATATGCACTAGAGTGGTACAAAAGGAACAATGTCGTATTTGTACCAAAGGAAATATATCTATCGAACTGCCCATTCGTCCTATCGAAACTTTCTGGGCTTTGACAAAGGCGAAGCTGAGAAAACACATGAAACTAGCGAATAATGCAAAAAAATCACCTACTTTACAAAACAGCAAGCAAATTGAATTTAAGATGAAAAGAAAACATTGTTATTTATTGTTTTTTATTTGAGAAAGTAAGTGTATTTATATTTTTTGGAACAGTCTATACTTACTAACTAAATGCGTTTTCTGGACCAGTGTGCACTGTGTCGAATGGAGGATTTTTTTCAATGATACTCTTGGATTATGTTTTTAGACATTTTACCTCCGATTTTAATTTGAGCTTTTAAAAAGCTGGTTAAAACAGGTAACCAACTAGTATTTAAGCCGTATTCCATGTGCATTCCTACCATCGCATCGTTGCGAATGTATCGTCACAGGTGGTGAAAAAATCGAACGGAATGGGGAGTATCTCTTCGGCGTATTTCGTGGTTTCCACTTAAAGGTATTCAGAGAACTATCCCATGAGTGTATCATCTTATCAATAAGCGAACCTTTTAGGTTCTGTATTCGTACAAGCTCAATCAAATTATGTAACTTTACAGAGCCATGTTTCCTGTTTCAACATATTCTTGAAAATTCGGCACAACTTCACAGTGCAAGGAATACACGTCAAACCAATTTATCAGCACTGCATATACTAACATACCATCCAAGACAAGTCACTTTCAACCAAACATGTCTTAGCATATAATAATGGAAGATGGTCCAATTCGGAGGTTTCCAATCAGAACGAAATGAAAAAAAAAAAATCATTTCGCTCGTCCTGATTTTTGGCACGAGATTTCCCGACGGGAGTTTCCTGTGCGTATGACAAAGAAATGACCCCTTGTTTTTGTTGTAATAATTGCTGTTATTAATTCACTGCCTGATTTTTAATTCAAATAAGTGGATATGATGCGGGGCACTCATTGAGATCGCTCTAATTTCTCCCCAGGTCATTGAAGAACAGCTCCTCCTATGTGGCGCATGAACTTGCCCTTTCGAACATGCTCGAAGAAAGAAAAAATATCTTTCCTCAACACAGATCATGATTGTTTTCCTTCGTCTTTCGAAAATGCATTGAAACGAGCCGCGATCACAGATAATTGTATTCAAATTCGAACTCTGTGTGGGCAACCAAAGCAATCAAGTCGTTTAACATCTTTTTTATACATCGTAAATCCCCCCCTTTTGGATTGGGTTAGCGGTGTGCAGCTAATAACAGACCTGGAGCTGAGAAAAATCGCTTTAATTGTATGTTTTTCTTCGAAACGCGGCAAATGAAACGCGCTCGAGGTTGTCTGTCTGGAAGGGAAAGAATAACACACACGATAATAATAGTAAAACCTAACCAGCAACAGCCGAGCACCATACGGGATTTTAAACGATCGAAAAATCCTCCGTACAATCAACCGTGAACAGGTGTGTGGGCACAGTGTTTGGGTTCCAGATGCCAGAGGAATCAGTTCGGAGATCGTAAATAGGAATGAAAGGTGCAAAGGCATCGAAATTGAGCTAATAATTGGTAGGTTCTGGAATACTGCTCCAATTGCAACAGTTAATGTGTCTTACTGATACAACCTTGACCTTGGCTGGGAGCTGCCGTTAGGCTGAGTAGAGGAAATTTTCCCACATATTGATGGCGCTTACAAGCTGATAAAGGGAGAAGTAAGGTTGAAATGGTTCTGAAACATGA
The DNA here is from genome assembly GCA_034211315.2 of Aedes japonicus. NCBI lineage: Eukaryota > Metazoa > Arthropoda > Insecta > Diptera > Culicidae > Aedes > Aedes japonicus. The sequence goes on from JASCZW010018212.1 coordinate 7,980, forward strand.
ATCTACATATGAGTAATCAGGGAACAACGTTGTAAGGTTGAAACCCACTGACCAAGTACAACTTTCGCTTTTGTTTTGGTTGAGTATCTTTTCGGAGTTTTTCAGAAGAACTATGATAAAAGAAGAAAGGGTGGTAAACACGAGAACAACTTCTCGGAATGTTTGTCTAGACTGACTCGTTCAAGTTGATGTTACATTCATTAACCCCGTGCTACTGCAATGAAAGACAGTTTGTTGAGTTCTGGCGCTTGTTAATACATCATGGGAATTACGAGGTGTAGCACATCGCTCCAGACCTCTCTAACGTTCCAGTCAATGGGTTTATGTTTTATTCAGCGGATCACCTGCCATTGGAGTGATTCGGAATGCTTTTGTGATGTTTGATGTTTTATCATTCTTTAGACCACATTTGAGGTGAATCCCACGATTTGTGATTATCATGTTTTCGAAAAACTTCTGCGTCCATTGCTTGCGTTGAATTGATTTAGTTTTGATTTAGTTTTGAAGATTTTTGAAGATGAAGACTAAATCTACTGTTAAGAGAACAATCACATCTGGATCCGTTGTCGTTCGGCAGTAAACTTGGGAAATGATTTTGAACCCTTAGATACCAGACATGCAGCCACACTCTGACCACGTCCTTGTAACTGTGACAACTGTGAGGGAGTGGGAAGGAATGTTACTCCAACACATACTTAAGAGAGAGATGTCACCATGAAACGGAACCAACTACTGATACATTTCTTTACGCAATAATCCACACGAAGAAACTTCTCGATCGCTCACCTGGTCACGTCCATGCAACCGTAGGAGATATGGAGGATTTGATATCTACCTTAAGAAGACATGGGAAACCCACGTAGCCTTCAGTAGATATCAAAGGAAAAGGGAAATTAAACATTGTTGCCCTGTTTGGTATACAGAACAAAAATGCATATTAAAATGGTCGTTGAAAAAATTTCAAGCAAAACAATGCATTAGGTCCTAAGTAACATTGGGAGATTCTCTTTGTCGACTTTCTATTTGCGTTCCTACGGCTATGTAAAAACATGTTCAAGTATTTTCAACATACCGTACGGTAGTATAAAGTGTGATTAAGGATCCAACACGTCGAAAACATCAGCAAATCGTATTAACCAAAAAGAAAGTCCACGAAGAGAATCTCTCAATGTTTCTTACGACCTAATGCATTGTTCAGCTTCATTTACTCATATCAAGCTGAACAATGCATTAGATCATAAGTAACATTGAGAAATTCTCTTCGTCGACTTTCTCTTTCGTTAAAAATTTGTCTATTAAACGATTTGCTGAGGTTTTTGACGTTTTTAATCCTTGATTACACTGTATATTTGTGTTGAAAATACTTGAATCTGTATTTACATAGCCGTAGGAACGCATAGAAAAAGTCGACAAAGAGAGTCTCCCATTGTTACTTAGGACCTAGGACCTAGGACCTGCATTGTTCAGCTTGATATATGAGTGACTCCATTTTTGACGAAAGGGAGTCAAAACCGATTTAAAATTGAGTGAATTGTCCTGCCGTGTAAGCGCCCTTTAGCACATAAGAATAAGACGAAAGCTGGGGCCTGGCTAACTTGGCCTGAATAAGGCCCGTCTGACGTTTGTTACTACGGGCAGGAACTCCAGCAGTGTTTACAAACAATGAATCTTTTGACGTTCAGTTGTAAGAGATGTTGACTACAGGAAAATCTCTGTCAGCTAGATCCCTGGATGAAAGAGATGAGAAAATAAATTCAATCAAACACATCTTTCACAGTTTCAGTTTTATAATTTTACACGATATCTTTCCTTACGATTCCTGATTTTTGACAAGTATGAATTACGTCTCGTGTAAGCGCTTTACTCACTTTCTGAAAAGAGAAGAATTTCTGAGAATAAGTTTAGCCTCTGACGGTAGGGCCATGGTCACATATTCTTGTCCTATTAAATGTTTAAAGATAAATATTCTTACGGATTCTATACTGAATTACAGCGATTTGGAATAAAATCCTCCGACAATGCACAGAACCTTAACCAAACGATCAAACGAAAGACGTAGCGAGCATCGTTTCTAGGACGTCAAAAATCACCTCCTGAAGTCCTGACATATATTCTTGGGTTAAAGATGGATACCACCATGTTCGGTCTGCTTAAGTGGATTACCATCAACGCAATTGGGTTGGCTTCCAATGTAGTTATGTTTAAACACAGCTCCTCGAATGTAGTGCCACACTAATGTAGTGTAGTGTAGTGCCACACTATCTTGACTTTCTTTTGACGCTCCGTCAACCCGTGAAACCGTTGTTTTTTGTACGGCTTGCATTCCAGATTGTGTCTGAGGTGCCTGTTCATTGAAACAGGGGACATTTGAAATTGTTGGGTCAATTTACGGCCAGATATGGTCGGATTACGTCTTCTTTGCTCCCTTACACATTTGATCTTTTTATTCGTTCTGGCAGTTCGTCTGACACCTCCTTTGTGTTGAATATGGACTTGCTCTGTTTCAAGGTACGAAAAACAAAACGCTTACTCACTCCGAACTGATTAAGTCTATTGAATATCTGGCACGGTCGAAGCTTTTGCGAATGTAATTTAAAAACTTGCTCCCATATGGCCTACATGGTAGCTGATATATATAAACAAACGGAATCGCTTATTTAACTGCAGCGATAAGCTATCAAATGAATACACTCAAAACGGGTATAATCAATTTCGCTGTTGAAGATACTCATCTGAAATAAACCAAGACTAAAAAAATGTGACACCTATTGTGACACACTGTAGATGCTCTGAATAAATAAGATACGTAATTCGAAAGGTTTTGCACCTGATGGAATCTCTCGCGTATTAAAAAAAATAAGCATAGAGATAACTCCTTATTGTACAGGTCAAAACTGATGGAATTTGTGCTAAAACTAGTTCGGAGTGTGATGTTTTTGTCTGTGTTATTTAATCTGTAAAGTGGTTATCGAGATGGCCTTCCAGCTAGATGTGCTTTGACAAACAATTATGGGCACTGCCGTTGAAAATCCACGCCAGTCCCACAGCTGGATCGTGAAACAGTTGTGAATCGACCATTATACCGTGTCCCGTGTGTTAAAATCGTTCAAGGAGACCCAGACAACCCAGCAGTGAGCTGGTAGCGGAAGAAAAGCGAAGACGACTGACCTTGTGAACGCAAGGATGGTGCAGGATTACTTCAAGCGCAATCCGAACCATGTGATTTGGTACGTGACCAAGAAGGTCAATTCTTCCGACTGGTTCGTCCAGCATACAAGAAAGTGGACCGGACTTCGTGTCTTCAATGTTAGAAAAGCGCCTTACCTAACCAATAAACAGAATACGGTGGCCAAATCCAATGCCAGGAAACGGTACCGCGAGTGGTTGGTGCAGCCGAAGTGCATCGTGATGGACGACGAGGCGTACATTAAAGCGGACGTCAAACAAATTCCCGCCTTTTAGTTTTGCGTTGGCAAGTCCCGCTTGAATGCTCCGGAGAAGTCTCAGAAGAAGAGAGTCGATAAATTTGCCAATAAGTACTCGATTTGGCAGGCGATCTGTGGGTTCGGCAAATTCAGCAAGCTGTACTTAATGACCACAACATTAACGGCAACATATTCAAAGAAGAATGCCCTCAGAGACACTTGCTGCCGTTCCTCCGGTCACACGAAGGTGACACTCTGCTTTGGCCGGATCTGGCATCGTCCTGTTACGCGAAACCCGCGATGGAGTGGTACGAAGCCAACGATGTTGTTTTTGTGCCAAAAGAGGCAAATTCGCCAAACTCGCCAGAACGTCGCCCAATTGAAAAATTCTAGGTAATTATGAAGGGCAAACTCTGGCAAACAGGGAAGATCTTCAATAACGACAAGGATTTGAAAAAATAGTGGATGATAGTGTGTAAGAAAGATGGCACAAGTGTTGCACAGTATTTAATGGGTGGCGTTAAGTAAAAGATGCGGGCCTTTAGCCTAGGAGAGGATGTTGAATAAACCAACCTTAAAAAACATAGCTAATATGTGTTTATTCATTACCTGAGAGTATAACAAATATCTGACCTAAAATGAATTTCTGGCGATCATTTCTGTAACATTTTTTTTCAAATACAATTGTTATGAACCTACAGCGCCGTTGGTTTGGCTTTTTAATATTTTGCTGAAATATGACTTTTGGTTTGCTGATATATGAAATTTTCAAAAGCTTGGAAAAGTGTCTACCTTTATTGAAAAACGGGAAAATATCTAATTGCTATGAATCATAAATTAAAACCTGTTTTATAGCTCAATTACTTACAATTACAGTAAAAAATGTTATCGACCGCTGTATACTAGGTCGAGCCAAAGAAAATATACCCTAATATCCCGGAGACATTTCAGTACGATATTTACAGTCGGTTTTGGGAATTTGACATACTTTGTGATCATTTTTTCTAACCACGTCAGATTTTCAACTTGAGTGCGCTAAACTTATTAAAAGTAAACAAACATTCCGGATCACTGCGCTGTCATTGACTTCTCGTTACGGCTACTAGAGGCACCGCAGTAATTAAAAAGACGTGGCCAAATACTAAGCGGATCAAGCCTTATGATGTTAAGGAAAAATGATCGCAAAGTATGTAAAATTCCCAAAACCAACTGTAAATACCGTACTGAAATGTCTCCGGGAAACAGAATTGCTGACTCGCACAAAACAAAACAACTGTAGAAGTGGAACATATGACCAGAAACTACGAGTGAAAGTCCTTAGAGATCTAAACCGTACATCAGCGCCGTACAGTACAGTTCAATGAATCCGTCGGTATAAAGGTTTCCATTCGTACAATGCCAGCAAGCACCCCAACAGGACCCTGAAAACAAACCTGATTACCAAACGCCAATGCTGTAAGACCAGGTTCTGACGAAACAATACGGATTCATTTTTATGGACAATGAAACATATGTTATATTAAAATGCACTTTGGACAACTCCCGGAACCCACATTTTACCTTGCAAACGCCAAGTAGATTTAAATTTATCTATGCTTACAAGTTTGCCCGCAAGTTGCTGACATGGCAAGGCAACTGCAGTTGGCGAAAGAAAACGAAGGCTTTCATCACTAGAGCGACTAAGGCAACTGCAGTTGGCGAAAGAAAACGAAGGCTTTCATGACTAGAGCGACTATGAAAAGGTAGGTATACAACGAGGAGTGTCAACAGAAGCAAATGCAATCGCACGACGGTTCGGTTTAGTAAGTTCTGGCCTGAGTTAGTCAGCTGCCATTACTACCGGGATGTCATGGAATGGTATAAGCAGAATGATATGGACATTATTGAAAAATCTCTGAACCCACCAAATTGACCAAAATTTCGTCCGATTGAAAAATATTGGGCAACTGTAAAAAACAAACTAGGGAAATGTGGCAAAACAGTCAAAAAACCATTTGATTTAAAGAAGTGGTGAAAAAAGATGGCAGATTATTTGAAAGCACAACTGCGCAAAAAATTATGAGTGGTGTTAAATGAAAAGTTCAAGAGTTCACCCGAAACGTGATGCATATTGGTTTCTTTGAGGTTCAGTAAATCCCCAGCAGAATGAAACCATAAGCGCTTTTAAATGTACTTTTTTGGCGAAGAAATATCTCATTTTGTGCGAGCAAATACTAAGTGGAAGAATAAGTTTGCATCTCGTCGGCTATTGATAAGTAAACGCAACGAAATCAAACGTCTGGGATTTAGCAAGAAATACGTCAACAAGCCGATTTTCTTTTGGAAAAAGGTGTTGTGAACAGATGAGAGTAAGTTCATATGATTTGAACACAATCAGCGATCCAAGATTTGGTTGGAAACGGAAGAGGAGCTTTTAGAAGAGAAGGTCCAGAAAATCGTGAAGTACGGAGGAGGCATTATTATGGAAAGGGGTAACTTTGTGTGGTCTGAAGTTGGGGAACTTGCTCAAATCGAGCAACCACAATTCCTGCTAACGAGTACATTAACATCTGTTCAAAAATTTCGATGTTTGCTTGGTGAAAGTTAGTCTAGAAAATGACTACATATTTCTACTGTTTAAAATGACTACATATTACATATTTTGAAATGATCCAAACCACAATGCACGTGAGACAACTACTTTTTTCCAGGGATCTCGTATAAAACTGCTAGAATAGCCTCCTGGATTTCCGAAACTCAACCCAATCTATGGTCTATTTTTATGAAATAACTTATACTCAAGCAATATAAACTAACTAGAAATGAGAAGAAAGATTAGTATTTTCCATTTAATTCCAACTACCTTTATTGCTTATCTTAACAGATACGCATATTTCGTCTAAAATGTGCAGACTTCTTCAGTGTCGGTACTATAACTCGACTAGACTTAGTTCACGACACTGAAAAAATCTGCACACTGTAGATGAAATATGCGCATCTGACACAAAAAGAAATAAAGGTAGTTAAAATTACATGAAAATACTAATCTTGCTTCTCATTTCTAGTTACAGATATTCCACTGAACAGCTCGCACTTTTAAGGATTCAATATTAACTAGATAATAACTAATATTTTAGTATAATTGGAGTGTATTGAGTGCCAGTATTCAATAAATCAATGAATATAAATATTAAACGGTTTTGACTTTTCATGAGCGATGCTGACGATCAGAAAACAAACCTTCATTAACTTAAATAAAATACCTGTCTAGCCCTTTCCAAAGGGGCTGATCATAAAACTCGTAGACCGAAATTTGACGCTTTCAAATCCCCCTTCACACCTCGTAGACTTAAGTAGACTAGTAGACCTCCCTCGTTAAAGTCTACGTAGACTTCATCAAATTCATTTTTATGATTATGAAATAAAGCAAATACAATCAGATTATTCAGTTATTCATATTTATTTTAATTCATAAAAAAGCTAACAAAAATCAATTATGAAAATGCTTAAGATGCTCAAACCATGGTTGCTTGAACCATGCTTATTACAGAAACCAACCAACCAGTTATTTAAGTCCACCAGCAGAAGTTCTGGCGAGTTTGTTACTTGGATGTCAAGTTCAATGATTTCGACTAAACGACTCTATTCATTCTACCCATAAATAGAGCTTCCGTAGCTCCGTTTACGTCGGCCTCACGAACAATTTCTACCTGACGTTGCTGTAGAATCTTATATTCTTAGTCGAAATATCTGCATTGTGGATGCTTTTGCGGTGACGGTCTGCATTCACGTTTGTCGCATAATACAGTCTACAATCAGAGCATATGCAATCACTTTTTCTTTTACTTTAGATGCAAGTATAGTTTATCTTCTTTGAAAGTTTTCCAAAGCACGTCTTCTCAGTATGTTCTGCATTGTCCCACTCTGCGCTATAGCATCGCTTGAACGCGTCGTTTTCCGTAACTTCAGCATTTGACATGGAAATTGACATCATAAACTTGCATTCGTTCTTTATAAAACGAAAAGAGAAACAAAACCAACACGCTCAAATTACTGTCTTTACTTTTGGTATCCTCCCTCCCCCATCGTAGACAAACTTAGACTTTTTCAACCTACCTGCACCCTCCACTCCTCCTTAATTCTCTGCTTGGTTAATAAACAGCACCGAACGAAGATGTGATACATTAACCTAGAGTCAGTTACGAATAATTGACCTTACACCAAAAAGCTATGCATTGTAAATAACAATATTAATTTTCGGCTCCGCAAAGTGTAACTCACGTCTGAGCCTTATAAATAAACGAACTAATGAAAACAAAACGAAGAGCAAAAAAGTGGGTGAACGTCGTACCGAATATTCTTACCGATTGCTAGCTTTTGTTAAAAACCGCGATAATAACCATTT
>JASCZW010018213.1:0-15794 GCA_034211315.2 Aedes japonicus
AACTCTTCTTCATGTGCCGGTGGTGATGTTTACTTGGCTTTGCACGACTTGTATCCTTCTCTGGCCTGGTTATTCCAAAAGGGGCACCGTTTAAAAATCGCCGTTGTACCTTCTGGCCACATCTCAGATCGAAAAACCGGGGTTGGCTTTATCCCACCTTCACACTTGCATACGTATCTGATGGTCCCTGGTGCCAGTTTTTCGTATGTCTGCTGATTCCTTTCCCACTCAGAGTTTCCTTGCTGGATTTTGAGCCTCAAACAGGCTGCTGTTGTTCTCGGCATCTTGCAATTCCAGCACTGTTAGCTAACTATGGAAGCGTGAACAGTCAACAGTGTCGAATTCCTGGTGTCGGTGCAACACCAGAGTGGCCTTCTACCATCTGATTGTTGTGCTGAAACTATGTTTGGAGAGCAACGGGCTCTCCTTACGTGTTTGACTTGATCAAGAACACTGATTTTTCTCATCAGGTAGGATCGATGGGCAACCTTACCTTTTACGCATCCATGGAACTACAAAGACTCATACCATATTGAGCAATTGGTAAAAAAGTTAGCTATCGAACAATAGGATGCTTAAGTGAAGTGAGAGAGGAGTCTCCCTTTCAGCATGAGCCTCGAGCATGAGCATGATTGACTGCCCACGGATGCTGCTCCTTTGTTCGCCCAGATCAATGCAATTACACAGAGCACCAATACAATGTTTGGGACTAGCATACATCCTCAATTAAACTTCCATTTCTGGAGAGTTTTCGGCATCGCGGGACTCGGGAAATTCAACTTCCGTTTCCGGGAACTCTCAGAATCCCGGAAAAAAAATGTCAAATTTTCCACACAATGTTGAAACTTGTTAATGCGTTTTTAGTTTGAGTCACTGTCAAGTTAATTAAGCATTAAGGGGACCCTCCCGGAGTTGCAGGCAAAACTAAGGCAAAGTTTGTATTTTTTGTGGGAGATTGAATAGGCGTACGAACTTGCGAGTTTGACGATTAAATTTGATTATTATTCAAAATTTCAAAGAGTTAAAAAAATGTGAAAATTCAAAATGGCGGCTACAAAATGACGATTTCCGTTAGCCTGCCGCAAAACATGGGGCGACAACTTCAAGCCTGCAGTACTCATTGTTATCATTTACTGAAAGATAATGAAATTTTCTACGGCTTGAACTAAATTTCAGACAATTTAAACTTAAACTCATTGCAGAAGTGATCATTTGAACTGAAAGTGCTAAAAATATTTAGCTTCTGTCTTTTTCATTTCAACCGTGTTCAAACGTCATCAATAATTTTATGATTAATGCCAGTTTTTAGTTCAAACCACTTGCAAAAAGTACAATTTTTCAAGCAGTTATTTGATGGAGGGAATCGGATTAACAGATTTCAAGCCCGGAGCTTGAAGCTAGATCGAAAACACATGGTTTCGAAAAATCGCCATTTCGCTGCTTTTCGTCATTTTAGAATTTTCACAATTTTTATATCTCTTTGAAATGTTGAATATTAATCAAATTTGATCGATCAAAACAGCTCGTACGCCTTTTCGAGTCTCTCACAGAAACAATACAAACTTTGCCTTATTCTTTTTTTGTCCAAATCCAGGGAGGGTCCCTCAAAAATGGGTAAAACGTTCTATGGGTTCGTTATTGTGCAAACAAACGAAAAGCCACGACTTCTCTTTAGAAATTATTTTACAAATATGAGTACATTGATCCTTTCATCAGAAATGTCTGAACGCTTCTTGGTGCAAAAAATTGCCGAATCGAAGATAACTCGCTCGCTGTCAGTAGAGGTCGGTTTGTGGATTTCGAGTTGTCAAAAGGTTTGTGCAGACTGCTCGTCAACTTGCTGGTTAATTCTTACAGCATGACTTCTTTTGAATAACTTGTCCACGTTCTGCTGACTAAATTGAGTGATTTATTTCAGAATGTTCTTTAATAGCACTTTCCAGTTGTTGCTGGAGAGTTAATTCCTCCAGGTGCAGCATAGAAACTACTTGAATTTGATGACACGTATGTTCCAACAGTAACCAGTTAGTGTCCTTCGGGAATTTTATTATCTACGACCTGGAGCTCGTTTGCATTTCCTTATATGCCTATTTTTCTAAAATTTCATAAATAAAATCAGTTCCTGATTTCGTCGCGAACAGATGCTGCCGCAAATTGTATCATATAGCTCATTGGAAATGTGAATGCTGTGCTATTCTACTGCTTAAGTATAGAAAGCAACAAACTCAAGCTGCCTTCGCCATTGAGCTAGGTTGCATCTTGCCTGCCTATCGCTTTAGACACTAGTCTAATTGGTTGCAAAGCATCCATAAATGTTTAATAACACTGCACATCTTTGCCACTCAGTGGGTTCCAATGCCTGAGCTATGTTATTATCACTTTGATACATTCGTGGACAGGTATAAATCGTTCGAACATCCTTCCAGTGTTGTTCCATCTTGTTGTGACATCGATAAGCATTGGCAGTGGGTTTTGATGTAAGATTCCATTTTTCAACGGCGATTTTTGGAAAATTTTAACGATTGTTCGAACTTCCTTTGGAATATCTCCGAAACGTAGATGATTCCTTGGACAAAATCTGTTGTGGACATTTCGAGTATTGCGCTTTTAAACCAGTAGTTGATAGCTTCGTAAAATACTGCTAATCGTTAGTTATTTCTGCAATCAATTGATAATTTGAAAATAATGTTTTATTCTGTTGGATATTAGTGTGAAAAAAAAACTTAAACCTTGTTGAAAAGATGTATTTTCAACATTAATTGGCGTTACTGGGGATCATAACTTGGTTGTTAAACTATAACTTGTTTCCCTTTCAAGTAATCAGCCATATTTTTCGCCACAACATGCTTTCAAAAATGTTGCTGTTTACGTTGCCTATAATGGTCATTTTTTCTCAATCTTATATGAAACGACAGCCAAATTGTAAAAGGCGATCGACAATAGTAACACTCGATTGCGTACTTACGCGCTTAATAAAAACATTTTCAAGCCGTTATGGATAACTGTGTTGATTTTTAAAGATCGAGGGTCACGGAGAAACAAATGTAACAAAACAAAATATATCAGATGTGTGCACGACGCTGCAAAAATACTCATAAAAAGACGGCCTATACTAGGCCTGCCTAGAAAAGGTAAATCCCCCTGTATCCATTGAAAAGTCTCTATTCTACAGAACAGCAACGGTTGGATGAACCTAATCCAATCCCTCTCAAAATAGCCAGCCGTTATGTATTGGCAATTCGATTTTGCCACCACATACACACTTCCCACGCGTAACATTTTTCACTCATTCCCTTTTCACTAAACCTCGTTTTTTTTTTAAATTGACTTCATCATCCGTATTCTTCCTTGTTATAATATATTTGCCCACCTTTCGAGTAAAAATAAAACAACGGCTAGGGTTTCACTTGTCGGTCGAACGGATGCTCAGTGCTTTGTTGAAGGGGAGAGCGGGGGAAAGTTGGCACCTAATCATGTATTATGTGGTGTTTCCTCCTACACTATGCATATGATGGCGTCGTTGCTGTTAGTTTCGGTGTCGTCATTATCATCGTCAACGCCCGTTCCTCATCATCATCGGTACCATTACAGCTGATTCGGTAGACACAACGAAACTACGCTATAGTTCAAGTTCAGATTATTTCTTTTTTCGGCGGGAACGGTTAACGTCAGATATTTTGTTTATGTATTATTATTCAATAATATTTTCGATGAGGGAGGGAGTTAAAAGGAGGAGGTTGAATGCGTCGCCGATCCACTCCCTCCCTCTAGTTAGTTATGAAAATTCTATTAATTATCATATCGGTAAAGTGAAGAAAAAGTTTCAGTATTAATGAGCAAATGAGTGTTCAGAAAGAACGCACAAATGGTTAACATAACATGCATATTATGCCCCCCTTTCGTTTCAAGATAAAGGGTGTATTCGATAAAAATGGCACACAGAAAATCTTCTGTAACTTTTGAATCGTATGAGTAAAAAACCTAGAAATTTGAGTAGATCTTATCCATAGTGTATTATTTACATCTGCCAAGTTTCATAACTATACATTCAGTAGTTCCAGTCATGTCGTCGAAACAAGAAATTGTCCGTGAGAAAATTTTGTGCACTCACAATCAAAATCCAGGGGCGTCCCACCGGTGGATTGCTAAAAGGCTTGGAATTGCAAATACAATTGTGTCTCGTGTAATGAGAACCTTCAAGGAGCGTCTGAGTGTCCAAAGGAAGGAAGGGAGTGGTCATAAAAGTGGTCCAATGGACAGTAAAATGGCCAGGAAAGTCGTACAACAATTCAAGAACCGTCCAAACATGTCAATTCGAGATGTCGCTAAAAAGTCTAAGGTGTCAGTCGGTTTTGTGCAGAAATTCATGAAGCGTGCTGGGTTACATGTTTACAAAGTGCAAAAAGCCCCAAACCGGAATGAAAAACAAAACATCACTGCGAAAACCCGCGCCCGGAAACTTTACACGAAGCTGCTCAACAAATCCGGTTGCATCGTGATGGATGACAAAACATACGTCAAGGCCGACTTCCTGGGCAAGAATATTTCGTTGCCAAGTCGAAGTTCCGGAGGATGTTCGAAAGAAGAAACTATCGAAATTTGCAAAGAAGTTTCTAATCTGGCAGGCGATTTGCGGATGTGGTGAAATAAGTGCTCCCTTCATCACTTCCGGAACAATAAACGGTGCGATTTACACGGAAGAGTGCCTTAAGAAGCTTCTCTTGCCATTCATTAAGAAGCACAAAGGATCAACTCTGTTTTGGCCTGATCTAGCATCCTGCCACTACGCTCGAAACGTATTGGAGTGGTACCGAGACAACGGAGTCAATTTTGTTCCAAAGGATATGAACCCACCAAATTCACCGGAACTTCGTCCAATTGAAAAATTCTGGGCCATTATGAAAACAGAACTTCGCAAACATCCCAAAACTATAAAAACAGAGCTAGAATTGAAGAAAATTTGGGTAAAAACAACAAAAACACTGGGAAAATCGGTTGTACAAAATTTGATGGGTGGAGTGAAAAGGAAGGTGCGGGCATTCGGGATGGGAGACGAAATTGAATAAAACAAATGTTGTAAATCAAAACTCATCAGTAGTGCTTTATTCCCTGAAAATTTCAAGAAAATCCGATAATCAGTTTAATTTTGATGAGTATATATGTGTGTGCAATTTTTATCGAATACACCCTTTAGTTCCAAAGTAAACGCTTGGTGTACAACAGTGTTTCTTATTTTTTGTTGAGTAACATTATTTCAAGGATTTAGTTTGATTATCTCACATGTTGAGGTTAAAGTTTTAAAAGTTTCAAGAATTGTAATTCGAAGTTCTAGATATGAGAATACTATTGGTATGTCAACTGTGTTTCAAAATACCTCCTCAATTTTTGAATCAATTAAATTGAAATCCCAAGACGACCGCGAGTAATCTGTATCATTCCTTTAATTTTGAGCCATCCCTAGGCCTTTGCAACCACGCCCGTTTTTGAAGTTCCTATAAAAATTGCTTCAATTGCTAAATGATTATGCCTAAAACCGATGTCTTGGATGTTTTTTTTTGACAAAAATAGTTCAAAAAATCTAGAACAAATTTAGTTTTCTGGCAACAGTGTAGTGAAACATATTTAAAAAAATCATTTGCTTGTGACAGTGTTGCCAAAAAATAATGAGTTATTTTTGTGCGAAATGAGAACAATTTGATTTTCAAAAGTGTTATGCCATTGCGCTTACTATCCATTTTCACATTATAAACAGTTGAACCATCGCTGTATTATGGATCAATCTTGAAATATAGAATTTTTTTTTTCATAGAATTCTAATACTCAACTCCATGAAATTATATTTACTAACTCGATGAAGTTAGGCCCGTAATCGCTCAAATCTCTATCTCGAAGTGATCGGTAGTCCATCGGTGATTCGAGCAGTTCGCTCACAACAACGACGACGGCGACCGACCTCCGGCTACAAACGCTGCTCTCATCTGCTGCCATGGTTATGTGGTTGAAGGTTAGAAGCTCGCCAACGAAGGTTTGGATGCAGCCAAAAGCCATGGGTAGTTGATATGGATCAACATGTGCGGTGTACTCTTCAAAGTGCTCAGATGTTCCACGTCTACGTTAAACCTTAAACGCGTTGAACCTCGGTGCATTGCTGATCCCAACATGGAGAAGAAGGTTTCCAGCGAAATAACGTTCCTGGAACTTGTCAAGGTGGAACTTGAAGCGCACTGTCTAAGATCAGGTTGGCCAGGTTACTATATTCCTCCGGTGTTTTTTGTTAAACCATATATATTTTTATGTTTACTTGTTAAAAGTAAGGATTTGAGACGGGTTTTAAGCAGTTTGTGCAGCACCTGAGACATTTGATGAAGTTGTTTGTAGTTTATAATTATAACTGCCAATCTTTAGACTTTAATTACTCTACTTACATCTGATCAATCGAACCATACCTTCAGAAACGGGCATTGGACTCATAAAATTTCATAGCCATGGAATAAAGTTCGCAATTGCAAGGACATATTTAAAGCATGTGGATTGATTTCAGATCATGAAACCGTTTTCTTCAGGTCCATAATCTGTACATAAACAAAATGAGATAGGTCAGTTCACGGTTTGCTGCAAACGCCAATTTCCTCAACCCGCTACTTCATTTTACTCATCCTCTCTCGAAAAATATCAACCAAAACATGTCGGTTGCTATGATTGCAATCTCCTCTACTAGGAGGTTACGAGACAGACGTTAACATTGGTTAGCAAAGAAGAGAGAAAACATGGACTCTCTCAAAAGCAACAGTGATGCCATAGCTGCCGCTCTACAGCGAAGCATTATTTGTTGTTGAGTATTGTTGAACAGCTCCGAAACATATTTTTTCCATTGCATATGATAGTGCCAGATAAAGAACAATATAATCATATTCATAGATCAACCTCTAGTGACTGGAAGAAACATGAAATAAATAGTGATTTAAGGTCATCAAAATATGAAATACATTTGGCTCAAATTTCAACATCAAATTCTGGCAACAAGCCTTGATGAGAGAAGTAGCTGATGACGACATTTCATCCGGTAGACGCGAACAAATGAAAAATATCATTAAGGGCTCATGCTGAAGCGTTCTTGGCGGCAGCCATTATCTCAACATTTAGAATTGATATAACTCAGAATCTGTACTAGATATTGAAAACTTAATCACATCAGTTTGTAAGCTTACTTGCTGTGAGCAATTTGGTAGAGTTCGATTCGATGTTCATTCACCAACAATCGAGATTTATCAATTTTAAATAACAAGGTAAGTTTGCGAGAGAGAGAGATAACAGATATGTAAAAATACATAGAGCAGCGATTCACCTTAAAAGTGAAATAATTTGGAAAATGTAGGAGTTTTAGTCCTATTCCCTAAAAACTGATGAAAACAGATGACGAAACCTCTGATTAAGCCGTTCCCTAGCCTACATAAAACAAAAACTTGTCTAAAGTTAATAAACTTTCATTTGTATCGATATGATAGCTGATCAATAGTCCTCATAACTTTATGATGGAGTTCATTGAGGTTCGAAGTCAGGATATACAAAATCTTCAGGTTCTAACCTGGCTAGTCTTGACTTGAGATTTAGTATTTGTCTTCGTTAAAACCTCCATATCCTTGCCGTGCTTATCGCTCGGGTAAAAAATAGTGTATTTGATTTTGTCTCTGGGAAATCCAGATTTAGAACACCTCTTGATTTTTGGAGAATCAAGTAGGCAAAGGCTGTTCTTTTTATAGCTTGGCCATACAACATGAAGTTTCCAATTTCTGCCTTAATTTTTGTGGAAACTCCTTTTATGAGAGGAATATTTGAGGAGTTTGCACTAGAAGCGCACCGTCTAAGATCAGGTTGGCAAGGTAATTATATTCCTCCAGTGGTTGAAGACTTTCTTTAGCCGTGACGGTTCTATCTTTTTCTGTCCTGAACTTTGTCCAATCGGTTTTACGGATAACGATCGTACCCAATGTTAATGGATTCCGACGGATTGAACCCAGTGGCAATCGTTTTTTTTTTATGGGCAAGTGACCACTACCTTGGAGATTCTGGATCGAATTCCACGTGCTGTCCAACGGTTATGAATTTGAGCAAAGTGTGATGTCTAATGTACTGCCAATCGAGGATGGACTAGCCAAGCGTGTAACTTCTCTTTTATTTAGAACTCAAAGAAGAATGGTTGTCAACGTACAGTTCTCCCCAGCCTTTACTTTGAGAGTTAAAATCTCCCATGATCATCCACGGAGCAGGGACAACCGAAAGAATATCTGAAAGTTGTTTTCGGTTATATTATAGAGCCTCAGGAATATACACAGAACGAATGCAAAGGCTGTTGTTTTTAATAACAGCCTGACATGCGGCAACTTCAATACCTGGAAGGGAAATTCAGTCCTTCAATAGGCTTTTTGATCCCCAATAGTACTCCCCCTCCAAGCAAATCCTCACGATCAAGAAGAATAGTTGTGAGTTCATGCGACGGGAGAAAGCCATGTTTCAAAAAGAGTGAATGCATAACAACTGGGATTGGGAACCAACAATTTGAAAGATTCCAATATCTGAGCAAGACTTCGACAATAACACTGCAAAACAGTGACCAAATTCTCGACCTTATTTGGAAAATTATCCATCAAAGGAAATAATAGCTGCAAGGAGGAGTCACTTCATGATCAATTGCTTCAAAACAGTCTTCACAGTGGGAAGCATTGCCAGAACAATGCTTTTATGAGGATCAAAAATGTCAAGGTACTTGAAGATATCTTCAGCAATAACAACATATTCAAATCGAGGCAACAGGGGAATTTGACGTCCCAGGGATAGAAGGAAAATCCTGTGTTAGTTAATGGTACAAAAACCAAAAGGAATTGGATTGACGCGGCTGGGTAGCTCAGTGGTTACCCGTTCTGCTTACTGAGCAGATGGTCGGGAGTTCAATCCCAGGCCCGTTCCCTTCCTTGCCATTTGTCACTTGCCTCTACTACTATCCTTCCCTTGGCAATTGTAGAGATGCAGTGGTGCTCACGGTCTCTAATAACAACGATTGTCAAACTAATCATCCTTCCCCCCTCCTCAAAGACCGTGAGGACGTGGCCGGCACCGGTACTGATCCATAAATAGAATTAGTGAACTTGTACATTGAAGATGTAAAAGCTACTCCCAAGATCCATCTATGTGGTTCTCTGTGCAATTACACTAGTTCTGATCAGTAAAGGAGTAGCAACTACGATATTGCACGCTTTAAAAAAAAAAAAACGAAAAAAAACCAAAAGGAATTGGATTTTCCTATTTTCTCCAACTCCTTGAATTAAGCGAGCTGGTTTGTGGCTTCTGTTCAGCTTTTTTTTTGTAATGATTTCTTCCGTATGGCGAATTTGAGCATGCCCTGCATAATCGCTCAGAATTTTTCTTTTGGGCGAAGTTTCGGTGAGTTTGGCGGATTTGCCTCCTTGGGCACAGAGACAACATCGTTGGCTTCGTACCACTCCATCATCGGTTTCGCGTAATAGAATGATGCCAGAGCCGGACAACAAAGGGTCACCTTCGTAGGACCAGGAGAAGGACAGCAGGCACTTATGGAGGCATTCTTCTTTATATATTTGGCCGTTGATGGTGCCGGTCGTTATGTACGGCTTGCTGAATTTGCCACACCCACAGATTGCCAGCCACACCAAGTACTTCTTGGCAAATTTGTCAACCTTCTTCTTCCGGAACCTCACCGGCATCCAGACGAGACTTGCGACGAAAAACTCCAGACCGGGTATCTTCTTGGCGTCTGCTTTAAAATTCATCTCGTCGTCCATTACGATACTCAACACTTCCCTCCCATCCCTTGCTGATCATAAGGACCTGGCCAGGTGTTGTACAAAGAGATTGATAGATGAAGGGCCTGTCAAACCCAAGGCAGCTTTTCTGGCCATCGTCTCTACAACAGCCAACCCAGGATTGTGCATGGTCGGAGAATGCTATGCTATCTCGTCGTCCATTAATATGCATTTCAGTTGCACCAACCACTTCCGGTACAGCTTCCTGGCGCGGGATTTGGCCACCGTATTTTGTTTATCGGTTTGGCTAGGCGCCTTTCTTACCTTGAAGACATGAAGTCCGGCCCGCTTCGTTGTCTGCTGGACGAACCAGACGGAAGAAGTGACCTTCTTGTCCACGTTACGAATCGAATGGTTTGGATTGCACTTGAAGTATTCCCTCAGCCGTAGCACAGTGGGCAAAAATGGATCCAAAATCAAAAATGGGGGTATTTAATGGTAGGGTAGGAGTCCTGAAACATAGCTTATCTTATGGGAAAAAATGCGTCTTGGTTTCATATAGAATTGACCAAAGTAAGTGTCCCATTTTGCCCATTTCTCCCCTCCTTTTACTTATTATTACTCAAAAACTAAACTTGGTGCTACTATATTAAACTCAAATGCACTGTAAATTTGCAAAACAAGCTGAAGAACTGTAGGGATCAAATTTTACTTTGATCGGATGCCAGGAAGTGGTCCATTTTACCCGATTTTCCCTCACACATGCATAAACTCATATACCACGTGGTTCGGAAGATTAGCGCTAGTAATATTGCTCTCACTTGCACTGTACTTATGTAAAAATGTCTGGAAAATTGAATGGTGATAGTTTCAATGAGGGTTGACCACATTAAATCGTCCATTTTACCCGAATTCCCCTCATAATTTAATAAAATCATTTAAATCATGCTGTTTTGAAGATCGACGCTGGTAATATTGCTGTCACTTGCACTGCACTTATGTAAAAATGTCCGGAAAATTGAATGATGATGGTTTCATTTACGGCTGACCTCAGAAAATGGTCCATTTTACCCTATTTCCTCTTTCTGTTGAAAAAAACTGACATGTCATGCTGTTTTAAAGATAGTCATTTTTACATAAGATTCAATCGAAGATTTTCCATCTCATAAATAAAATACAGTATGAAATACAAACAGTTCATTCTAATGTAAAACGACTACAAAAGTTTGCTCAACAACGAATCATTGTCTTTGCTTCCATCAAAATCTGTATAACTGTCGTCAGCATTATCTACGGTCGCTTTATTATTTGCGAGATGGAGGTAGTCGTTTCACATGGTTGAATTCTGTCATGATGAGATCTTCCATTTTGTGGTACAACTGCTTGACCTTTTGAGCATCGAGCTGCTTTGAAGAAACGGCTAAGCTGCTAATCAACCTCACATGATTGACCAGTTGTTTCGAAATACCAAGAATTTCGTCGAACTTTTACGGATCTGTTAAAAGACGCCGCGCCTTGTTGCCTGTGTTGCTGCTACCGCTGCCTCCAATTTTTGGTCGATTCACGCTCACCTCAAACGCATCCTTGAGTTGGTATATGAGATTATTCCGGTATGAGGAAAATCGGGTAAAATGGACAATGGATTCTCCCGACATTTTTACATAAGTACAGTGCAAGTGAGAGCAATGTTACTAGCGCCGATCTTCAAAACAGCAAGATATAATTGAGATTATTAAATCATGAGGGGAATCCGGGTAGAATGGACAATTTATTTAGGTCAACCCTAAACGAAACTATCACCATTCGATTCTCCGGACATTTTTACAAAAATAACTTGCAAGTGATAGTAATATTGCTGGCCGCAATTTAAAGAACCGCATGGTACATGGGCTTTTTCAAGTATGAGGGGAAATCGCGTAAAACGGACAATTTTCTGTTAACAACCCTGAATAAAACCATCACGACTCGATTTTTCGAACATATTTACATAAGTACAGTGCAAGTAAGAGCAATATTACTACCACCGATCTTCAAAACAGCATGATTTAAATGATATTATTAAATTATGAGGGGAATTCGGGTAAAATTGACAATTTACTGTGGTCAACCCTAAACGAAACTATCACCAATTGACCTCCGGGCATTTTTACGTAAGAAAAATGCAAGTGAGAGCAATATTACTAGCGCCGATCTTCAAAACGATTACTTCACATAATGAATGCCTAGACCTTAGAGTGGGTTGGAGTTGCTGAGCTGAGAACCACAACAACACTGGCTGAGTCGGTGAAGAAAGTAATTGGCTGGTCAGATGGCGTGGCCACCCAGACAACTAGGGCTTCGGTCAAGAAAATTGAAAACTGTTTTGGAAGGTTGTAAAACTTGGCGCAGTGCTGGTTGGTTGGATTTCGATGCGGACTCCGTCTCTTCCGACGGAGCCATGCGTGAATTGGACTTGGTGTCCGGAAAATCTATGCTTGAAAAGTTAACGGAACGATGCTTTCACCGCTTGCTTGTTCTGTGAGTTCGCCCGGCCTTAAAAACCCTACGGATAGTGTCATCAGTTGATTATACCATTATATCTCGGTCACCAGAGCGAGTACTTGGTTGGGGAGGCTACGGAGGATTTGGTTGGCCTTCCCTAAGAGGAACCCTCCAACGCTGGACCCAGTTGTTTTCTTGTTATAAATCCGGCAACTCAAAGGCAAATGGCGAACGCAATGTATTGTCGGAATGAGAGCACCCCTGTCTTCAAACATGCTTTGACCCCCGGGAGTTGATAGGGGTAGGCTTGGGATGATCCTGATTCTTGCTTTGTATACCGAGGGTAGTTTCTCTGACAGCAGCGGTCTGACGGAGCCAATGATCTCAAGGCCGTACTCCATATGTGATTCTGCTGTTGAAGATGGTTTCATCAACTTGAAACCTGGTCGTCCGGAATTCCAGTTTAACGTTTGCATTAAAAAAATTGATTTTTTTTTCGAATGGTGATAGAAGAAAAGCTAAAGCAGATAATTTCTTTTGATAAATTTCACATGGAAGGTAATTATTAAAGCTTACTTGCAAAACATTTCAACGCTCTTGCGAGTGGCCTCTCTATGGGATCCAGCTAGGGGACGTTGGGCGGGTTCGCCAACTTGGGTACCACATCGATATTCAGCCGGTCCATCTCCTCCAACGACCGTTTCGAGTAGTGGGCCGACGCTAGATCCGGCCAGAACACCGCGTGTTTGCCCTTATGGCACTTTTTGATGAACGACGCAACTTCCGGCAGGCATTTCGGACTATAAATTTCCCCATTCAAGGCCAGTCCGGAGCGAAAGAGCGGTTTTGACATCCCCTTCTCCCGGATTGTCAGCCACAGCGGTGCCTTCTTTGGTAACTTGGTGTGTGAAATGAACTTCACCTCGGAGCTCATTTCTTTCGTAGGGGAAGTAAAATACGAAGTGCCCTGCCAGTCGTTGCCATCCAGGGTGAGATAGGACTCGTCGTCCATCACCACTGCCACGTCGCGGTTCGCCGGGAAAATCGAGTTAAACATCTTATTCTGCCGCTACCGCTGCGTCATTGCCTGCAGTTCCGAAACCAGTGGAAGCGACTTCCACTACCTGACATGTTTGTTTATGTTCACCAAGTTCACTGTTTGGCCGGTTGAACTAACCTCCCGGCCAAGCGCACGCAGCGATGTAGCCACTTTTCTATCGGTCTTTTTCTTCAGCATCCTTTGGAACATCTCGTCGCTCAGGGTCGTCGGCCGTCGGGAACCGGGCTTTCTTTCGATGCTCTGATTGTTGTCTAATAGTGCCAAGATGTTTTAGATACCGGAAAGGGCGTGTCCAGCATCCACAAAGTGCCACACGATGTCCGCTTTCGACACGGCGGGGTGCCGTTCTTTGAACGCGCTCACTTCTGAACGGAGTTGCTTCACTGTTCTTGCCATCACGGTTGAAGTTCGACTGCTAGAGCTGTCAATTTTTGTCTGCTGACTCATGGGTTACTACGATTGATGCTGCATCGGTAGTTTCGTCAGTGCAGGTGAAGATAAGCCCATGGAAATTTGGCAATTTTTGTCAATTTTCTTTAATGCAAACGTTAGTGTGAAATAGGAATTTCTATTAATTGCACTAGTCACCATTGATCGTGCTAATTTCACATCCGTTTTGTTTTGATTGCTAGTACCACTTCAATGGAAACATTCTAGAACATCTAAAATCGAATGCACTGTGAATTTTGATCAGGTGTAAAATGAGTTAACGGTCTGTCGGCTGTCCGTAATTAGTCCATGCTTATACGTTCCTCTGATCGTTATCAACTGCCACAAAGTTCAAATTACTCACACAATCAAGCTGCAATGGATTAAATTAAGAAGTGTTATTTGCTAAACTGTGACAGCTGTAACTCAGTAAGAAGAAGAAGAAAACCTCCAAATAAACCATCCAACACTCCACTGGCAAAGGCATAGAAGCGAGGAAATATGCCTGAAGTCAAAAATCAAAACCGGCACTCACCCTGCTGCTACTGCAAATAATCATCTTGGCGCATTCAAACGAACTTTCCCACGACATTCACAGCCACCTCAACCACAAAAAGGAACGAAGCAAGAAACCATCCCGAATTCTAAAATTCAAGGAAACGGAAACGATGAAAAATATGTCCTACGTGGGAGGATTATGGAAATGTTGTTGTTCGTTTTCCACTCTCGCGTGGGGCATGCAACACATTCGGTTCCGATTTTTGCTCTTTTCTTTTACTTTCGCGAAAATCCGGCTGAGTCTGTTCTCCCTCTGGCTTGTCTTGGAATTTTCCCCCAGAGCCAGGAATGGTAATCGAATGACGTCTTCCGAAATCGTTTTCCAAATCCTTCGCGAGGCGGCTTGCGTGGAGTTCATATGTGCAATGCGAGAGTTGTCGCACGTGGTGAGGTCGGTCACATATATCGGGATTTTCCTTCCCTCTGGGCGAGGTGATGGCGTTTTGCATCTAAATCTCAATCTCTGCGAGGAGGTGGCTCGGTGTTTTAACATTCCAACGATTTGCTACCGCGGCGGGATGTTGGGGAGCTGCGATTTTCTTCATCGGGTCGCGAACGACTGCGTGCAATAAATTATCGTAATAGTGATTAGATGTGGCATCTGGTTCCGGGAGGGGGGCCCGACGGGGTGACGGTTTTCGCCCGGTTCGGAAAGTCGCTGCTCTGGTGCGAAATCCAATTATCGACACGAGGTTCGTTATTTTAAATTAGAGCTTTACGGTATTGCAACGTTGCACAGGGAACGGTCGATTCTTGTGGGAAATTTCTGTTTGAGGAGTCTCAAATACGAAAACAGGAAAAGAACCATCAAATGCGGTCTATTTTAGCTAATTGATTCCTTCGTTCCTTGATTTGATATTTTTCCTGGTTCCGATCAATTTTGTTGCCTCAAAAATTGTCTAAAGAACGGAGTCGTTAAAATCGAGCTCCCGCTGCCTAAGAAAGTGGAGTCAAAACAAAAAATCTCAACAACATTGAGTGAACCCAACGAGCTTAAAAAAATAAAACGAAAGAAAAACAAAACACGGCCACCAGTAAGCCCCGAGGAGGGTTCCGGCAGATAAAACCAAAGCAACACCAGTTTGTTCAACGGAGGGCGATAAATTTTCCGCTGAACATTCCCTGCGGGAGAATGCATTTCCTGGCGATGTTTTCATGTCGCTCGGGGACCCCCAAAAGAGATACACTCACAAGCAAGCACATACACTCTCAGATACATTCGTTGTCTGCGACGATAGGAGCGGGAACAGGAACGGGAGCACATTCAACGTTCCGCATCCGTCGTCGCCGTCGACGTTGGCAGTAGAAGAGGACGCTTATTTTCTGGTTCTTCCAAAAAGAAATGCTAAAATGAAACTGCTGCTGCCACTGAAGCAAGAAATTGGTCAGTTTTATGTCACCGATCTATGTCATCTAATGTCGGTGTTAGTTTTTGTTGCATTATAGTATTTTAATTTTTGATGCAGAAATCAACGTGATTGTGGTTGCCA